>NDGN011369190.1:0-11953 GCA_002564285.1 Tympanoctomys barrerae | reverse complement strand
GCCTTGCAATGCTCTCTGCCACTGAGCCACATCTCAGAGCTCACTCCCTTCTCAATTTGAAAATGGTTATTTTTCTCAAAAATCAAATATAGTTTCCAATATGTAATATTCTAACACTTACTGTATGACTGAGTTTTAGGAGACTTGGTTATTTGAATAATTATCCTTTAAACTACTAAGGTTGGGCCAGCCAAATAACTCAGCAGATTAAAGTGCGTGCAAGCAGGCACAGGGGCCGGGGGTTCAATCCCCAGGCCTGCCATGCCAGCCCTGCCCCCCGGGGTATGCTGGGACAGCAATTGAGACTGGGCATGTTGGCGTGCGCCTGTAATCCCGGCTCTTGGAAGGCTGTAAATAGGTGGATCACTATGAATCCAATCTAGTAGTGAGACCCTAAACATCCGGTAGACCCTTCCCTAAAATAAATAAATAAATACTAAGGTTTTCTTTCGCCACCAAGCTGTACCAAATGTGCTTTACATTTTCCTTCTTCCATGTAGCTATCCCTGTTTCACAAAATGAGGTGGATGTTTACACTGTTGCTTGGAGTGTTGATAATAAACCCTCTAGAAGTTTAAGGAACAACATTAAAGTATTAATGCAAGAATTAAATAAAAATCTATTGTATATACAAACTGTTATTCATAATTAAAATATTAAATTCTGTATTTAAAAACATTTTCACAGCAAGCTCTTGCTGTGTGGTTCAGGCTGGCCTTGAACTCCTTTTGTAGCTCAGGCCAGAAGCAAACTCGGAGGAATCGCTTCACCTCGATTGCCCTAGTGTGTGCATCTCATTGTGCTCCACCACATCTGGCTTCCTACAATTTTTCTAAAAAGGAGATTTACATCATATATTTTATATATCTTCAGGCAGTTTGCACAGCAATTAGTACTTGTTATAATGAAATATTACTTACTTCTTGTAATGGAGTGTATCCTCGATGTTATTTTAGTTTATGTAAAGTTCCTGTAGTGTATTCCCAAAGAAGGGGAAAAAGAAACAAAGAAAGTGAAGGAAAAGATTTCAAAGCATTATATTCTCAAAATATTTAAACAAAGCAGGGACCAAAATTTTGTGCTTCTTTTACTGGACTGGATATTTAGTAGCAGCCCTGAATCTAATAGGAAAAGAAACAAACCTTCAGTCTGCATATCAAAGTAGAACATGGAGGAAGCAGAAAGAGCTTTGACTTTATTAGCTGTTTTTTTCTTAACACAAAGCTCAACTTCTCACCCTCCAAAATTCACTTCAACAATGGGGATCTCCAGATGCCAATGGCAAAGCTGGAAGGAAATTTTGAAAGGAACTAAGTGCAGGACTGGTGGGAGAGTTCAGTGGACTACCACCCGCTTAGGCAAGCACAGGGCCTGAGCTCAATCCTTGGCATCACAGGCTGTGCTGGCCCTGTCCTCGGGATGTGCTGAGTCAGCGACCAAGACCAAGCAGGGTGGCAAGGCCTGTACTCCCAACGCTGGACAGGCTGCAAACAGGAGAATCACTATGAATCCAAGCTGCATAGCGAGACGTTGTACCAAATACATAAAATAAAACAAAACTATAGAAAGGAACCAAGCACATTATTGAAGAAACATGCCATGCCATCTTAGCTGGTGCTGGTACCTACTCATAACCTCCTACAAGACATTTCTTCCATAAAACATATATAACACATAGATAGGATATTGTTGTCTTTTTTTTTTATTTTTAGGGAAGGGTCTACAGGATGTTCAAGGTCTCACTACTAGATCAGACTTATAATGATTCACCTGTTTACAGCCTCCCAAGAGCTGGGATTACAGGCGCGCCACCACGCCTGGTCTCAATTGCCATCTCAGCACATTCAGGAAGCAGCGCCAGCATGGCAGGCCCAGGGATTGAACCCTCGGTCCCTGAGCCTGCTTACAGGCACTTTAATCTGCTGAGGTATTTGGCCTACTCTAGGAAACTGTTTTGCCTGATTACAACTGGGATGCCATTTAAAAGGGAGGTACATTGGAAATGAGGCAAGATGGCTAGACATAAGTTAAATACCATGCAATAAATTATTTTATTTCTCTAAATACTTAAGTCTTTTTTTTATTTTTTGAAGAGTACAAAGTAGCATTAAAACATAAAAATTACAAATGATGCAGAATTTCACTAAAAATAGTATGAATCTCACAGTATTTGCTGTATTGCATAGTATAAGTCTTTCTAATGATGTTTTTGTCTTCATTTTTGAAGGAGTAAATAATGTACAAGAAAATTTTGGAAAGTATTATTTATATGGTTCAATGGCATTGTGGTTGACTAAATGACTGGGTTTTCTTTAGGGAATAAGCTTTGGATTTTGGAGAGACACTCAAGGGGAATTTTGTCAGCTCAATTGGTCTGATCTCTGAGTTTTATTAAATGCCATTTTCTTTCTCTGAAACCAAAATAATTCTTTTGCACAAATATACTAATTTTAGTCTGTTAGAATGTGGGTCTGCCATTTAATATTTGTTCAAAAAAAAGAAGCATATTTTCTTCAGGTATAATGCAGTTACTGCCAATTCTTAACTTTATACTAGCAAATCCACTTGTGGGATGAATCATCCTAAAAATTAAAATATACCATCTCCTAAAATTAGCTATATAAATTTATATGTATTCTTGAATGTGTGCCTGATCATGACAGTTGACGATCATTCAATATATGCTTTGATTTATTGCCACAAAATGATAATTATGTTTAAATTAACTGTTTAAACAAAGTGTGGCAGTGCATTTTTCACGATGGCATGATCATATTCTAGGGCAAGAGCCATTCACTTATGGGATCCACAAAAAAGAACAACTAAGTAAGCTACAGGAATTATAGTAAGAATCACAATTATCCTAACACTTTCTAAATACTCTGAAATAGTACTTAAAGATCCATAAAAAATAGTACTTAAAGAACATGGCCTTTTAAATACTGCCTGTATGAAGTTAGAAATAGAGACCATTGTTGTTCATGGACGAAATGAAACTGCTGGCTCATGGACTGCCAGACATGTATCAGCTGAGCAGCTGCTAATGGTGTGTATATCCTCAAATTGCATTAAGTCACTTGGGAGTCAGGAAGCTTTCAAACATAGAAAGTGGTCAGCAAAGTAGCTCTTCTCTTTAAGCAGCATATATAACAATTAAGAGTTGCAACTCTAAACTCTGATGGCTCTGATATCAATTTTGAATGTACCTCTCCCCATTATTATTCATCATTTTCTTCTGAAAAATAAAGACCATGAAGAGCCTTTAGTATATTAAGTTGGTAGAACGTTAAATTATATATTATGAGTAGACATGACTATATGACTTGTCTTAAAGATGTCCATGGAACTAAATTTTTTATTATTGCAATATGATAATATTCCCTTCTACACCCTAGTTTCTTTTTCCACCATTGGAATCACAAAGAATTAATGTAGATTTTACTGATTTATGCTTTCATGGGAATTCTGAGAATAGATTTTGCTTGCTTTCCACTGACTTGCACATTTCTCATCCACATATGATAAATTGATATTTCTTCTCTTCGTCAAGGCATAGTTCTTTAAAGATGAACTGTATGTAACCCAAGTGCACTGACATTTTTTGAACTCTTCCACTTCTTATTCTTATTTAAAGAGGAAAATATGTATTCTAGAGACTACTGGGTTCTTCCTACCTTGAATACTTCCTTTATGTTGTATGTCCAACTCCCTGTAGTTTACTGTCCATGCATCTTTGACTCAAATTTTATTGTGGTGATGAGCAACATCCAAAACTCTTGCCATATGAACACTAAACACTAAACACTGTTGTTAACCTCAAAGTCTCTTTTGGTGAAAGTCAGTCATCATTACACCAAATTCCTACCCAGAAAAAGATGATATCTGAGTTACTTTTCTCTTTTTTTCTGGAACAAAATACCCACCAACGAGAAATAAGGAAGTAAAGTCTTATTTAGCTCATGGTTGGAGGAGGTTTCTATCCATACCCAATTGGCTCCAAGGCAAAGAGGCACATGGCAGAGGACAGCTGTTCATGGCAGAAGAAAACAGCAAAGTGAAAAGTTAGGAGCAGGGCCTGTGCAGCTAGCAAGCCTCTCTCCCTTCCTTATATTGTATTCAAGCTATCCACCCCAGGGTGGGTGTAGCACTCAAACCTATAGTCCCAGAATTGGATCATGAATTAATCACAAACTCTTGAAGCTGCCCGAATGACTGCATGATGCTCTGGGGGACAGGTAGCTACAAACCATAATATAGGGCATGTTTTATTCACTGTCCATACCATCCTTGGTCTTAAACATAACATTATTGTATTTGTGAATATTCTGTCTCCACACACCCAAAAAACTGAGAGGTAGTGTGTTTCACACTTTATTTTCTATTTCAACCAATTGAGAAACCCAGTGCTGTGGAGCTGATTGTTAGCTGCTTGTTGGCATCAGCTTCTCAGGGCAGGGATCAATGGCTGTCATCTGGTCTCAGTTTCTATATCTGTATTTACTGCATTTATGAAACAGATTACAACCTCTTTAATCCTTCCTATTGCCTGCATCTTAAAGTCAGATAATATTTTGGAATATAGAACCCCAACAGAGAGTCATACTCCATGACTAATGGGTCCTTTTTCTGTCTTCAAGATATCTCTGTTGTTCATTTGAATTTGTTGGATTCTTCTTTTATTTTCTCTCCAAGCAATCTATTTCTACACATAGTTGCATTTTAGAATAGCTTCTCTTTACTCATCACTGTGAATTATTTTCATTCCTCTAGACTTAATGCTTTCCCTCATGCCTTTAAATTGTTCAGTGTGTTGGATTAATACTTCAAATGTCAGTATGCTCCAGATTTTACTAGTCCAGTAAAGTAATAATAGATCTTTTCTCACTGGGTTATCCAAAATGTTGTTAAATGTATCACAGTGAATAACTAGTATGTTTGTGCTCCTGGCTTTACAATTTAGCCTTGTTCCAGATTATTTATATTGCAAGATATGGGGCTGGTTTGTTACTGACATATTTGTAGCATAATAGAAACCTAAGATGGTGGCATTGTTTTTAAATTAATGTTTATTCTTCCAGTGCTATTAGCTATTCAGATAAATATAGAATAGTGAAGAATATGGGTTTTGAAACAAGAATAGGAATTCATTTTCCTTTTGCAGAGTCCCTTTCACCCTTAATACAGTTTAGCTCCACCAAAAATCCTTCTTGTGAATGGCTTTATGGGATAAGAAGATATTAAATTGGTCAATATCAATAATGTCTTACTATCCACCAATACTTGAAGGATGTTGTTTAACCTATCGGTTCTACTTGTTTCTAGTAGGTAAGGAAAATTTGTCAAGCACTATATGTATCTTTTATACATAAGCTGTCTGATAGAAACTCTCAAGACCTAATGGCTTGAACAAGAGTTGCAATATTTCATTAGATAAATTGATGTCTTGTCATACAGAATTCCTCAATTTTGGTTGGCTTTTTCTGGAACAAAAGTGATGCTTCAATCATTGTGCAAGTTTTTAGTCAGTAGACTCCTTAATCCACGCTCATTGCAGAATTTAGTGTTCTTCATGTGGTTTCATTTTTTTAGTAGTAGTTTCAATATTTCCTGAGATTACTTTTAAATTTTCTTTGACTTTTAAGCTTGGTCCATTCTGATATACCGAACTTTGTCTGTCAGATAATAACTAACTGATGCAATCCTTTCATACTTGAAGGATGATGTTTCATGGTCCTTACAGCAAACACAACTTGTGTATAAGGTAGATCATAAAAGTATGGTAGAGATATGTGATGGGGGCTCATCACAGTAAAATAATCTAGATAAATAATTTTAGAAAAAACTGCAAGCTCTATCTCAGTAAAACTTACTAAAGGAATAATAATATCTTATAAATAAAAGGAACAAACTACCAGAAACACCAAATTTTTAGCATATAATAAGCTGTGTCCAAGTATACAAAATAAAATTTACTCATATAAAGTAAAATTTACAGTCTTATTAGTAAATTCCACAAATAAGGTCACAGAAACTAATCAGAAAACAATATGATAAAAAAATTCATCAGTAGAGTTAGGAAAAATCCCAGAAATCATACACAAATATGGTCAAATTGAGGCACACAGGATGAAATACCCATTTACTGTGCATTGTTCTCTTCAGGAACATATTAAATAGGTACCACAACTAATTATATGCAGTGCCTGAAAATACTTTAAAAACTAAACTTAATATCACATTAATACAGTTTAGAAATTAGAATCAAATGACCAGCTCTATATGCTTAGAACAATTTTGATAAAATACCTCATAACATCACTATCTTAAAAACTCTGAATTAACTATGCATAGAAATAGAAATCTGGACAAAGAAGAAAAAAGACTGCAACCTGGAGCCAGACTGGAGGGCTGAAAAGCTTAGAAAGACAGCACTGAAGCCAAAAAGGGTAGGTGGTTGCCTGTGCAGCTCAGTGCTAAGTTGCTGGGTTCAATATCTAGTTCTACAAGAGGTAAAATAAAATAATAAATAAGTAATCTTCGACTTTGATTCTACATTAACAATGTCTCCCCATTTGAAATTGTTGAGATAAAACTGATTCCCACATTACACTCCGACAACTGTTTCCTCCTTGATAATTCATTTTTTGGATATTTATTACTTCAGATAGCATAATTTTGGCATCCATGACCAATTTCTTTGATAACATCCACATTCAAGTATAGCCTTATCTTTAAATTATAAATAAATGGCTTAATTTTTCAACTTAATTATGTAGATTAGACATATAATTTATCCCTTATGAGAGAAATAACCATTACAGATAGAATTTAATTATATAACGAGAGGCATTAGGAGTATAGCCTAGCATTCCTTGGATAATTTTGAGGTCAAAAACCTCTGCTTGAATATTTCAGTTACTTCTTCAGATGTGCCTTTATGGTAATGTTTATTAGCTACTTATTTTTTACCTTGTTCTCTTTCTGCTTTAGCTGTCTTATAGCATTGAAATGGTTCATCTGACTCAGTAAATTTCTATAATTTAGAAGGCTTTTCATAAATGACATATTTAGCCTTCCCTCTTCTGCGCCTGCGGTTCACTGCTGGTAGCATCCTTTTGTAGAGTGATCTGTACCCGAAACTGAAAATGTAATCTAAGCAAAGTTCCTACGTTAGCCGCACTGTTACTTCTGTTCTAAATGTTCAATAAATTCTATAGGATTTATTCATAATTCTCCCAAAACATAGTCAACTTTCTAAATCACAACAAGTTAGTGAAAAGATATTTGGAAATATCTTTCCACAGTGTGACAAGTTGAGGGAAAATTATAGCCTGCTTCAATTCACGGGAAGCATCCGACAGCTCTCCGGATTTGTTTAGTACTTTTTCTTTTTTAGATTTTGTGCTTATTTGGCAGGCATAATTTATAATTTGTCTCTCACATTGTAAAGAATATATATACATATATGTATTTTTTCTCCTTTTATTTAGCGAGCAGAATAAAATAAATTATTCTCGTAGGTCCTTTTAAAATTTAAAGTAGCTTAATTATATACTCTGAATTTATGTTCTTTTCCTGCCCTCAGACAAGTAAAAGAACAATCTGTGAAGTGACCAGCAGCAACATTATGACACAGAATAAGAGTGGCGGATCTTGCGTGTGTGGTAGGAGGAGTGATCAACTACTTCTTTGTCCTTTAGAACACTTTGGATGGCTTCCCAAGGTTAGTGCGTAATTGCACTCAAAGCAAGGCACAATCTTCATGAAATTTATGTTGTTCCATGCAAGGCCTAACTTTGTGATCAACCTTTTCATCGAGTATAGTGTTTTAAATGACGTTAGCTAGATCTCTGTGCCCTTACCTATCAATGGGGGGGATAGGACAGCTGCAAAAGTAACCCTCATTTGTTAGCAAGAAAAAAATTGGAACACTGAGTAAAGGTCACCATTCATAGCTCATTTCGTATTTAGCAGAACATGAATAGAAACATAACGTTTCCTTGTGACGGGATAAGTAAATTCAGTAATAAATCAGTTTAGACACTGTGATTCCATTTAAGAAAGTATTTTAATTTTTTCTTACTTTAAGATTATTTTAAAAATTTAGACCTTGTATTCATAGTACATTATTCAAGAAAGTTCATTGTCTTGGTTACTTTTCTCATGGTTGAGATAAAATACCCGACACCCAGGGTTAGGCGAGGCATTATTTAGACTCGGAGCTTGTAGAGGCTTCAAGTGGCTGGTACCACAGCAGGTGGGTATGGCAAAGGGGCACTGCAGAAGAGAAGGGGTTAGTGGTGGGGAGAAAACAGCAAACAAAGAAACAAGTGACAACACCAGCCCTTTCTATGTCTCATACTTTTCAAGGTTGCCATACCTCATGGAGGGTACGGCTCAGGATGGGGCACTTTAATTGCATCCAGAACTGTGCCAAACCAATCATGATCAGACTTCGCAATCACCGAACTTAATCTCAGCTCTTGGCCTGCAGGTCTAGCCAGCTCTGACACAGCCCCACCTATGCCTGTGTGAGGCTCTGGGGGTACATTTAGACACAAGCCATAGCAACGTATAATGATACAGCAAAGGCAGACTAACAATACTGTTCAGTTGGCAAGCATGAACATTTTTCATGTTAGCTTTACATGCATTGTTTTCACCACTTAAATATATTGCAAGACAATTTGTATGCCATCTTAGAGGCAATTATTATTTTGGACTTTTCTAGTCCACATTTTTTACATCACATCATAATAATATGCATTTAAATTATTCATATTTAATTATTTTCACATTTTCTGTATACTGAAATATGCTATTTATACTAATGATCAATGTTTCATATTTCTGTATGATATGTCTATATTCAACATGTGCACTTTAACTGTTGAATAGTAATAAATTACATGAAAATGTTTTTAATTATGATTGAACAAGATGAACATAAATTCATTTATAGTGCACAAACTAAACTTATGGACATAACTAGTTATGAACTTGCACCTACATAGAATGTTTTTTTCAGAGTATATGGCTTAAAGGAAAATGACTTGTTTATATGTCTAAATATATTCAGTTCCATAGATTAATTATCTTTCAGCATATATTATTCTGTATTTTTTCATGTGAAATATGGAATTTGCTTGGCCTGCTAAGTGTTGCTGAATTGTCTTACCGGATTCAATGAGTAAGAAAGATGTGGCTTAGGTGATGGATGCTTACGGGAGCTTGGAATCTGGGGCTCTTCACTGCGCCAAAGCACATTCGGTTCTTCAGGAAAGAGTGAGCTGCTGTTTCTCTTGCTTTCTTTCTTCTTTCTTCTTTCTTTCTTTGTTTCTTTTTATTTTTTATTTTTGCAAAACCAGGGATTGAACTCAGGCTCTTCTGCTTGCCAGGCAAGCACATATTCTACTGAGCTGTAAAATTTTGTATTTTTGCAAAATTCAACATTCATATTCAGTTAACAAGAAAGTAACAGTCACTCAGTCAAGTGACTTATTGTTACTACTCTAATTTAGCCAATACAGATTTTTTCTTTGTCTCTCTCTCTCTCTCTCTCTCTCTCTCTCTCTCTCTCTTTTCTGTGATAGCAGGAATCAAATTCAGGTCCTTGTGCTTGCCTGGCAAGCACTCACTCCACTAAGCTATATCCCTGGCCCTTTCTTTCCTCTTTTAATTTCCAGTTGATTATCTAAGTTTTTGTGAATGTACAGGATATTGCTGTACAGATCATTTTTATTTTATTATATAATAAATAATTTATGTGGAGTGTTACAAAGTGGCAACTCTTTGGGGAAAATAAAACCTAAATGGAATAACTGAAAAATAAAGTAGTAGGTGGGGGAGGTCCATAGCATTTTTAGAATGCTTTAGTGTAAACTTTGGTGTGAAGGTGTTGTTTTGGCAAATGGTGAGAGGATGCACTTAGCCAAAACTGCAAGGAGCATATTGCATTTGTGGTGGAGGCATCAGCTAAGTTTTGGGCTTTGTGTTCAAGTTAGAGCAAAGAAGTCAGCACATAGAAATAATGGGAGAAAGTGAAGTGGCTCTTCTCTGAAAAATAAAATGTTTATGTTAAGGTTGAGAAATGCTAGGGCTTCAAACCTGTGTCTCTTAAATAATTCATAGGGGAACTTAACTTTCCAACACAAAAGCATTAAAATGTGTAATTGTACACCCTCCTTCTGGCAAAGATTAGTAGCTTATAAGGAAGGGAAGATTCACCCTGACCTTCATTTCTGCCATATGACTAGCTTTTCCTGAGATTGGGAATGAGCTAGAAGGTACAATCTTGGAATCAAATAGCAGTGGTTCTTGTGCTCTAAATCTGCCAGCACACTGGTTTGGGCCTTATATTTTGGAACAGTAAAAAAAAAAAAAAAAAAAAAAAAAAAAGAAATCCTCTGTTTTCAAATTAATTAGACACAGGTATCTGATATAGGAAGACAAATAGAGTATGAAAGGCAATAAGTCACTCAAAGTCTTCAATCCTATTTTGCCTTGCATAAATTGCAAAGTCCTTCCAGGTTCCAAAAGAAAAATGATGAAATTTGACTTAGGTTACAAAACTGCGCCCAGGTTTGCCTAGTCCAGACTAAAGGGTATAGACAAAGTCAGGGAGACCAGCAGGGAACTCTAGGGAGAGCTTGATAAAAAAGGCAGAAACCTAGTACTCTTACCATACCTGGAACATGTCTGCATAAATATGTTAAATTTTAAAATATGTTACTATTTATTCATTTGTGAATTTGACAAAGATTCAAACAATTTGAGCTCTTTGACTAGGCTTCTGTCAATATGTTTTGTTGTTGTTGTTGTTGTTTGTTTGCTTTTTAATGTATTTAGTACAGGGTCTACAAGGTCTCACTACATAGATCGGACTCATAGTGACCTTCTGTTTTCAGCCTTACCAGCGTCGGGATTACAGGAGCGTGCCACCACGCCCAGACTCAGTTGCCAGCTAAGTGCACGCTAGCCAAACCCTGGTCCTTGTGCTTGCCTAAGCAGGTGCTTTAATCTGCTGAGCTATCTGGCAGGCCATCTTGTCTTCTTCTTCTTCTTCTTTTTTTTTTTTTTTTTTTTTTTTCCTGGTACCAGGATTGAACTCAGGACCCTGTGCTTGCCAGGAAAGTGCTTGTCTTCTTTCAATGGTGTTTTAATTTCCTAAATATCCATTTGAATCTGTTTCATGGATTGCATTTCTTTCTTATATTGAGTATTAATGGTTTGTAATGTTTTCTTATGTGCCTCTATTTTTTTTAAAATCTATGTCTACTTTTGATGTGCTAAGAAAATCTGTCATTATGCTTATCACCTCTTTTCACCTTTGAGATTATTTCTTCCCTGATTTCCCCTACAAACTCATGCAATCATTTCTACCTTCTGCTGCTACTATTTCAGAGAACTCAAGTGAGTGGCTTCTGATGTCGTCTGTCTCTTTATCCCTGTTATTGGTCCTGCATGAGATAGACAAGTGGGTTGCAATTTGTTTTGCCTCTCATCATGTTTTATTTATTTTTTTTAGTTTTATTTTGTTTTCTGTGTTCATGCTTGTAGTAGCAAGACTTCCTCAGGTCAAAGCTCATCCTCAGAGATATCTTCTATGTTTAGGTGGTTCTTTATTTTAGTGTCTGTCCCAAGATCTTACATTTCTAGTTTATTAAGGATGATATTTTGATTCCTATTTGCTCAGAGCCAAGGCCATTAATACTAGACTGATATTTACGACCACAGACAACTGCAATGTTGTCTTACAAGCGAGAGCAACTGAATACTTCAGGTACAGCACCCTGCTAAAGTAGTACATTTAGCAATTGCAATGGTATCAAGCACAATCTAAAAGATGGCAAATTGTGGTATAACTTTTTATCTTTAAATGTGTTCTCTAAACATAAGATTGGTTCTGTTTCATAGAAATCTGCAATGACCTTTAAATAAGGGTTCATCTAAT
>NDGN011369186.1:0-26295 GCA_002564285.1 Tympanoctomys barrerae | reverse complement strand
GTGAAAAGTTTGTTGTACAGCTCAGTGGTAGAACACTTGTCCAGAACGCATTAGGCTCTGGGTTTGATCCCTAGAACTATAAAGAAAAAAAGGAGATGAAAAGAGAAAAGTGAAAACACTGATCCATAATTGTTTCTCTAGGTAAATTTGAGGTTTTTTAAAGATTTATTAAAAATGTATATTTAAGATGTTGCCCTAATTTTGTGTGAAAGATGTCTGAAGAAAAATACATATTACATTTAGAAAGCAAATATATGATTTGTGGTTTGAGCTCTTTCATCTTTTCTAAAGTGCTCTGTAGGCTTAACAGGTTATAGTTTCAATCAATGAATAATTTTGAAGATTTCATAATGTAATAGAATATCTAAAGTAATACAAAATAAATATAAAAAGTCCATACTCCAACCCATAATAATCATGCAGGTCTTACAAGTTTTTATGATGACACCATTTTCACATATTAAACAGGTATTTTTATATTTTTATATCCTTATTTAACTTTGGGACATCTTATAATACCAAAAATACTAATTTTACATACGGTAGTTTAATAAAGTTAACATTTTTCATAGCTTGATTGATAGTATGTTTATTTACTAAATTAATAATTTTCTTGTTTTTTTCATAAAATAAGCAAACAATGACAGGATTTATTTGTAAGAAGTAAAGAGTGAGGAAGAAACTGACTTTGCAGGCTGAGTTTGTGCTGAGTAAAAGAGGAGAAGCAGGATTACAGTAGCCCTGCAGGGCGCAGGGCGGGCGGGCTGTGCTGCGGACTCCAGCCGAGTCTCCGGAGATGGCTCTGGGCCTTACTGTCGTGGTATTAGAAGTAGTTGGTAGAGCAAGCAACTTCATTGGAATTTTAGTTATTTATTTTTTAAAAGAAACTACAGATACCAAGTGAAGTTAATTTTAAATGATCCAGCACTTATATTATGTAAGTAATCTTAGGCCAAATAAATGTACTGAACTTTGGGGGCCGGTGAGACAGCTCAGTGGTCTAAAATGCCTGCTTAGGCAAGTGCGCAGGGACCATGGTTTGATCCCCAGCACCATGTCCTGTGCTAGCCCCGCCCCCAGGGTGGGCTGAGCTGGCCACTAAATAAATAAATAAATAAATAAATAAATAAAGTATTTAACTTTAGATAGTGTTAAAAATTAAAACAGGCCACTGTTTTGGACTGTGCTTCTGTACTGGGCCCCAGAGGACCATATGAAAAATCAGAATGGAGTCACCCATGCTCCTAACAGGTGGTATCTGTGGGCCTTGAGTTGGAGTCTGGGATTCAGTATTTTCAGATCAATAAGGGGAAACTAAACTGATTATCTGATTTGAGAAATCAGGATTACAGAGATGGCAGCCAAATTTCCCTAACAAGCCAGCTTAAGTCATCATGATCATAAAGTTCCTTCTTACATTAATCCTTGCACAGAAAAGATAGCTTAAAGTAACTTGACCTTAACCAGTCAATTCTTTTTCTGTCTTTGTGTTTCTACAACAAAAATAACTTTAAAATGATCATTTTTCTTTGTATTCTTTTGTTTCTGCTTTTTCAGCCTATTCCTATCTATAAAGCTGACCTCTTATCCTCAGCCAGTTGTACTTACGCTATCTTATGTAGTGAATTGCTGTTTGAATCTGGAATTGAGAATCAAACCAGTCAAACTAGTTTTGTTGTTATTTGTTTTTGAGACAAGATCTTGTTATATAGCCTAGGCTGGCCTGGAACTAGTGCTGGTCCTCCTGCCTCAGCGTCCTGAGTGCTGGAATTACATGTGACAACACCTAGGCTAAATTGGTGAAACCTGTCCTTCGACACTAGTTACTAAGCACTCTGCTATTTGAGACAAAGAGGCTCTAGAGGAATTCTCAGTAAAGGCATCATCTCCTTTTGAGCACCAGATATATATTATTTAATTATAAAATCCGTAGTACAGTTTGTTCATGGTGTGTAATTTCTTTATTCTTTTATTTCGTTTTAGTTTTAAACAAAGTTTTTAAGTTGATTTTTAAACTTAGCTTTAGAAACAGCAACAATACTACACATTTTATTTTAGAAAAGCAATGGGGGCCAGCCAGACAGCTCCGTGGACTAAAGCGCCTGCTTAGGCAAGTGCTAGGGGACCAGGTTCAATCCCCATGCCTTGCCAGCTGCGCCCTGGGGCATGCTGAGAAGGTGATTGAGACTGGACATGGTGGTGCGCACCTGTGGGCCTTGAGTTGGAATCTGCTATCGAGTATTTTGAGATCAGTAATCCCAGTTCTTGGGAGGCTGAAAACATGAGGATCACTATGAGACTGATCTGTGCAGTGAGACCCTGTAGACCCTGTACTAAATCCATAAAAAAATAAAAAATAAAAGCATTGGCTTTATTTGGTTAAAGTAGAGAAAATTTCTGAATATTTATGATTTTACCTGGTTATATACATATATAATATATATGTATATATATATAATATAGCATATATAATATATATGTATGTATATAATACATATATTTAAATGCTTGGGAAGGATATATTTTATTTTTAAAGCAACTTTTTTAGTGCACGCATCCAGTACACAATTACATTCATCATGAGGAGTTGGTACATATACATAACACATCCGAGTTCTTCTTTTACCTCCTCCTTTCGTTTTCTCCTCAATCCTTCCTGTTCCCCTTCTCATTTGAACATTTTCTTCCTCCTTTCCAATACTTTATACTTCTTAATGCTTGATTCTTAATCATTACATCTTTCCCATAGGAAATGAAATGACCCGAGCAACGGGTTATAAATTTAGTGGTATTCTGTTTTACCGAAAGAAGCATCAACCTTGGATCCTAACAAGCTAGAGTTAGAATCCAGGACACAGTAGTACTTCCCAGCTGTCTGACTTCATATAAGTAATAGAAATGCAAAGACTCAGTGTCGCCTTATAAAACACTTGCCATAAAATCTATCCTACATGCTTTAGAGAATGGCATAACAAATGTAAATCTTTTGGTAAAACTTTTATTTTTTGTTACCAGGGATTAAATTCAGGACCTTACACTTGCCAGGCAGGCACATATGCCACTGAGCTAACTCCACAGTGGTAAAGATCTTATGTAAAAAATGAGCAGTTAGTGGTAGCTGCTCCTTTCTCCGAAGGTTATTGTAATTCCTTAAAGTACAAGACAGTATTTCTACTCCACTGTCACATTCTTTCTTACATGCTGGACTGGGGACCCTGTATGACAGAGGGCATGTCGGTACAGAGCAGCTGAGGGAGTGAGGAGTGTGCTGTGTGATCAGGCTACAAAGAGAAGCCCTCACAGAATTCAGCACATGACCTTGACCTCCTTGTTGTTCATAATTTACTGAGATTCTTAACCTCAGCTTGTGAAGATTTACTGACACATTAATGTGTATAGTTTCATACTTTTGCAGTGTAAATATGATATTAAATCACATGATGGAAAACACACTTAAAATGTGGCTACATTGACTTCAGAGAATCAGAAGATTAAATTTAGCAGTTTGAACTGCCAGACTAGGTCACCTTCTTTGACCCAGGATATAATGTAAGCCAAGCTTACTTTACACTGTGAAAAACATGAGCTAATTGTGCATATCAAAGCAAGTTCTTCAAGAAGAGAGAACTGCCGTACCTTTCCCCTATTTGAGAGGAGAGAGAAGGAAGGGCCAAGCCGAGAATCTCTGGAGACTGGTGTGCAAGTTTGCTTCTGGCGAAAAGTTAACGATCACTTTCCTCTGTTCTCAGCTCTGAACCTTGAGAAAGTAGCAAACTTGAGTTTTCTCTCTATTCAGGTAACTTTAAAGTTATACAGACTTTACTCATGTTAACTATACTCTACAAACATGTGGTTTTCTTTCTCATTCTTTTAATATCGTCTTATATCATGTTCTAAGCTTATTGAATAAACAAATTTCTTGTTTGAAGTATGCCAGGTTAATGCTAATGAGGGTTTCTGTGTTTGAGTTAAGGAAAGAAAAAATTTAAATGTTTTTATGAAGTTAGCTTTTGTGTTTCTTAATCCTCTGGCTGAAAGATGTGCTAGTCATAGTTATTTAGAATAATATAGTACTTTATTTAGTCTGCCAAATCTTGGCTAATAAGGAAAAATTTTTAAATTTTGACACTGAAATTTAAAAAAGGGTGAATTTTAATCACTAGATATTATGTGTACTTGACATTATAACTACTAAATTATAACTACTAAGTAGCCCTATTTTATATTCCAAATTGTTACTTATAAATATCAATGTGCATTTTGATGAAAAATAGTAAAAATAAATAGACTTTTTCTCACTATGTGGATTACATAATTCAGCCCAAATAATTGGGATGGTACTATGGCAGCCTAAGAATTCACTGTACAGCTATACTTCAGGAGACACTACTTGCAGAATGTCAGTGTAATCAAAGACCCATCAGCTAAATTTCAGTCTTCAAAACTACTTTATAAAACCAAATGTGTTCTGTACATTTACAGAATAATCATATTTTGCATTGAGTTGTCAACATACAAAGCATTGTTTTAGTCACTGAATTATAAATTCAGTGAATTGGTAGAGTTTTGATTCTTTCTAAACAGTCTGATCACTGCTTTCTTTATTCAACAAGTATCCAAAGCTAAGAATACTTGTGTTGGTTGCGTTTAGACTCACAAAAGGACAAGTAAATATCAAAAGCTGTGTTTTATGATACTACACGCAAAGTTTTCATTTACATTTTTTCTAGAGTAAAATGTGAGGCAATATTGAGGACTGTACAACGGAAATTTGAGGCTGGGAGGAAACTAGAAAAATACCCTCTTTATATCTAGGGACTAGAGCTAGGGAGATGAATTAACAACAGTTGTTGCATGCCCTGGGACTAGAATTCAAAGTGTGTTCATGAGGTGACAAGTTGAGCAAATAGTTTATTAGTCATTGTTCATGCTGTTTTTGAAGGAAAAATCATATTTTACTCCTCTATACATCTCAATTTTGAAGTACCACTAAATAAGCACTGCCAGTGGAGATTTAGTTAGATTGTAATATTTTCTAGATTTACCCTTGGCATTATTAAATTTTATATTAATCTAATTTATATAATGTTATGCTTCTGGCTGGATTTACCTGTGTACATTAAGTTCTATTTACAAAAAGAATTTTTTAAGTCTTTAGTGGAGAGTATTACCAGCTCTTAATTTAATACATATTAAAGCTGTAGTGAAAATTTAGTAATTGTAACTAAATTTAGTAATTTATAAGTAAATTTAGTAATTTAAAAATGGCTAAAATTTCACTAATTAAAAAATTAAAATGAGAACAATATCAAAGTCAAAGTATCCAAATAGATCTTCATCAGAAGTTCTAAACAATTCATGTAGAATGTAAGGATAGAACAATTAGTTAATATGATTTATCTTCAACAAAAATTCTACCTAATCTTAATAAGAATTAAAGGTAAATAATCATTCGACATAATGATAAAAAATTTTTGTTTTATACTTACAATTAACTGGTTTTTGAAAGTTGGATATATGTTTATGATGTTTTCAGTACCCCCCCCAGTAGTCAGTGTTAATATTCAGAGCCTGTGTTGCATGTATTTAATAAATAAATCCTTATCTAATTCATGATGACCTTTGGATATTCACTTTTCTATTTCTTATCGAGAGTATACATATCAATTTCCTGGCAGTAAATTCTCTTTGTGAAATGTTACTGAAATCGCTTTGCCTGTTGCCCACTCATCCTGGTGTGTGTGTGTGCGCACATGTGCACACTCAAGTTTTAATGTTCTTTAAACAAGAGAACAACAGCAACATGTGAAGGCTTCAGGTATTAGAAAACCTAAATTAACATCTGAGTAGCTTGTTAACCTGCTTTGCAAGTTATGGATAATTACATAACCTATAAGAGCTCCTATTAAGTGAGCTCTGATTGGGGCTATTGCACTAATAAAGCTTCTTTCCTTTTTTTTTTTTTTTTTTTTTGTATTTTAGGGAAGGGTCTATGGGATGTTCAGGGTCTCACTGCTAGATCGAACTCATAGTGATCCACCTGTTTACAGCTTTCCAAGAGCTGGGATTGCAGGCCTGCCCCACTACATCCAGTCTCAATTGCCGTCTCAGCATGCCCTGGAGAATCAGGTCCCCAGGCCCCTGGCCCCTATGCCTGCTTGCAGGCGCTTTAATCTGCTGAGCTATTTGGCTGGCCCAATAAAGATTATTTCACTAGAGTGTGAGACTCAAATGAATTTATGAAAGGCTTGACCTGGTAGATTATAAATTCTTATTGAACTCTTTCCCAATCCATCATAATAAAGTACCATAGCTTGAGTGTTGTAAACTACAGAAATTTATTCTCACTTAGCTTGGAGGATAGAAGTCTGAAATGAAGATGTCAGAGGGGCTGTTCTTTTTGGAAGCTTCTGAGAGAGGATTCTTCTTTGCACTTTTCATGGACTCACGCTTTCCTTGCTTGTGGCAGCATGTCTCCCGCCTGTGTCTCCATTTCCTTATAACATTGTTTCTCTATTCTGCTGCTGTCTTCTTTCATAAAGACATCTATAATGCTGAAGTAGATGTTGCTGCCTACTCTGGCATCACCCATTACATCTGCATTGATATATGCTATTGTTTGGCTCTGGAATGTTCTTCAAAGTCCCATATGTTAAAAGATTGATCCCTAGCTTGGTACTTTTTAGATGTGGTCAATACCTTTAAGGGGTGGGGCCAGGTGGGATGTTAGGGCCTTATAGGCCCTCAGAGGAGCTGCTGAGGCCCAGCCCCTTTCTCTTCCCCTCTTGAGCTTCCCTTGGCATGAGCTGAGCAGTTCTGCTCTGCTGATCACTACCCCTATGAAGTGCTGCCATAGCTCAAAGAATGAGCCTGTCCTGTCACAGACATTCAGCTCTAAAACTCTAAGCCAAAGTAAGACTACTCTCCTTATCGACAGATTATATCAGTCATGTGTCACAGTAATGGAAAGCTGACTTTCTAAGTATGGTCATATTCTGAGATGTTGGAAGTCAAAGCTTTAGCAAACTTTTGAGGGACACAGTTTGATCCATAACCCCCCCTTTCAAGTTTTTCCCATGCAAGGTACACTAATCTGATCACAACATTGGCATGTGTCTAGTTCATTCCAATATGAACTTCAAATAAAAATTCTAAATGAGTTTTGAATGAGATTTGGAGTATTATCCCAGGATAAAATACTTTTCCATCTGTAGACCTGTCAATCTTTGGAAATAATTTGTCTTTTATTTCCAACATATAATGGTTAGGTAGAACTACAGTGAGTATTCTTATTCTAAAAGGGAGAAATCAGAAGGGAATACAAGTTCACAAGCTTCAAGGAAAATTCCAGTAGGTTAAAAGGCCTGCAAATAATTATCTGAGGCTTGATGCTCTGCCTTCCAGGCCTGTTAGAGTGCTCCTGATCCTTTATACATGGGCAGCCTCTGTGCCCCACTCAGCCCCGGGTGTTGGCCCTGCTCTTTAGAACCAAGAAGGTGGCTTTACCTGTGCAAACTGAGGAAGTTGCTTCCCGAAGGCTCTGCATCTGTGATTCTCCCTTAGATCACTCTTTTGGATTCATTCAGTATTTCTTTCAGTATAGGTTGATTATGTATCTGCTGGGATAAAATTTTTTAAAATGTCAGCCTCTTGTGCAGTGAGATTGAAGCCATTCGATGGGACAGTCCTCCATAGATCTTCTCTGTACACATGCATCTCCGCTATCATTGCATGGTCTCATACTGTTACTGTATGTGTATTCTTCTATCTAATGCTTGATGTTTTTGCAAGTTCCCAGATTTTATATATATTTTATCATACTGAAGTAATTTTTATAAAAAGCCTCTTGCCTTAATGATATTTGAAGTGATATATATATATATATATATATATATATACCTTTAGTTTATTCATTCTATGTCTTCCATAGACTAACTTTATTTGACTATAATTGGAAAAGGTTCCAGGACACATGACAACTGTGATGTTAGTAAGTAAATTCTCTTGGCCATGTCTCCTTTCACCTTTGAATGCGTAGCATGTAAGCATTTATTGTCACTGGTAATTTGTTTGCAAATTCACCCACATTCTCTCCAGCCAGGAACTTGGATTCCAGTCCCACCTCTTGCGCTCTGGAAGGAAAGATTAACATCTAGTGATATTTTTCTTCCAGCCTTTATCACATATATTCTTGTTTTACTTATTTTATTAACATGTTAATTGTACATATTAATGTGGTTCAGTGTGAGACGCACACAGCATGCAGTGATCTAGATCAATAGCTGTCTTCCGCCCCTCCTTCAGCCTCTTTAGCTTCCGCCTATGAGAGAGAACATGTAGTAATCGAGTTTCTGTGTTGGCTTCTCTCACTTAATGTCCTCTCATTTCATCCCTTCTTCTGCAAATAACAGGATTTTATTTACTTTTGTGGCAGAATAATATTCCGTTGTGCTTATATATCACATTTGATTCATTAATTTATGTTTGTGGGCACCTAGGCCAATTCTACATCTTAGCTGTTGTAAAGAGTATCACAATAAACATAGAGATTTAAGCATCTCTTTTTTGTCTTTTGCTTTGGTCAGATATTTAATTTAGTTTTCCTCTGTTCAGATTTTGTTTTTATTACCCTAAGTTTACAAACAGTGGAGTTACATCCTATAGACACACCTTGACCTCCTGGCTGACCTGACTAAAGCTGAAAAGCAGTAACTAAGTCTGAAGTGGGTGGCAGTATTATGTAGCCCAAGACAATAAGGGCTGTTTTGAATTCTAGCTTTGTGAGTTGCAAAGTGACATTTTTATGTAAAAATCAAGAGGCTTTATTTGTATCCTTACTTAGATGAAAGACTGTTATCTGTGTACCAGTATGGTTCTCCAAGTGCATTTTACAGTAGTCCAAGGACTTCAGTGTAAATGCAGTTTTGGATATAGTCAGCTGTTTGAACCAGTGCCGCAGTAATGCTCTGGATTTCTGTACTGTAAAGCATGAAATGTTGACTTAGACTTGGGTTGGGATATTTTGTAGGAATAAATTCCTGTTGCTAACATCTCATTATAAAATAACTTAGAAGACTCCATAAATTTAGAATTTTGAACAGTGCGAGGTGCTTCACAGGGTATTTTTGCTCCATAATACTCCCACATATAATGGAGCTAAGCTGTTGGAAAGAATTTTTAGCATTTTATATCTGGGTATAGAAGAGCATTTGCCACAAAGATGAATTATTCTTTCTGATAATAACTGGCGAATATATTTGGTTGTTGCTTTAGGATAGTTGTTAAAAAATGCTAGCAGATTCTTTCATCAAAGTAGACAATAAATCATGAAGATCATAACCCTCTGATGTTGAACACAATCCCTATTTCAGGAAGGTAATGAACTTTAATTTAAAGATTCTACAGCTTTCCATCTGAGTTAGTCAGCTTTCTTTCACAGTGAGAAAACACTTGAGAGGGGCAACCCAAAAGGAGGAATGTTTGGAGCCGTGATTGCAAAGGTTGCCATCTGTGGTTACTTGATCTTCCTGCTTTGGCCTGTAGGTAGGTTGAGCAACATGTGGGGAGCACGTGCAGCAAAGTTGCTCACATCAGGACAGCTGGAGAGTGGCACGGGAGGAAGTCCGGAGGCCCAGTAGCTCCTCTGGGAGCACAGCTTCCTAACCTCAGCTCCTCCTGCCAGGTCCCACAGATTCTGCCACTTTTCATAGCGCTATCAGCTGGCAGCCAAACTTACAGCATGGGAGTCCGTGGGAGAGGGTACTGAAATCTAAGCATAACAGGCAGAAATCTCTGAACTGTGCTGATACTGTCAGTTCATCAGGGTTATCTTTGTTGCTAGTAAGTCTGTTGCAGTTAAGGGAAAATCCCAAGCAGTGTTAGCAGGTCACTAAAGTTAGAGATGTTGGGTGGAAATGGTAAAGAAAAAAAAAATAGGAAGCGAATGGCAAAAATAAGGTAGGGGATCCATGTACTAATTAAAGAGAACAATCAGGGGGCACGGGTTTTGATCCCCGGGTCTGCCATGCCGGGCCTGCCTGGGAGAAGCTGAGACGGCGAATGAGATTGTATGTGATGGCGCGAGGCTGTAATCCTAGCACTTGGGAGGCTGGAAACAGGAGAATCACTACAAGTTTGATCTAGTAGTGAGACTCTAAACACCCTGTAGACCCTAGACCCTTCCTTAAAATACAGGGGGAAAAAACCACCAAAAAAAAAACAAAAACAAAAACAAAAAAAACTTCAGACAACAATTCCAATCCTCTGGGAACTGGAGTGGAATTCCACAGATAAGGTAGAAGTTGTGCTGTAGAGATCCGGGTGCATTTGGGAAGGCCACAGCTCAGTTGGCATTCAGGTATCTCCTGTCTGATTGGGCAGATGCGAGAGGACTGAAGGTAGACCTGGATCATATGGATCAGAGTGCCAGAGAGTTCTAAAATGTAATTGTTTCCAAGAATGATGGGGCTGCCCATCACCTTTTGACATCTGACCCATAAGTCAGCAAGTCTGGGACCCTGTGATGGTGACACAAACCGAGGAGCCTCATTGTCCAGAAGGATAGCTTGGATTCCTTTACAGGGCAGTAACAGGGCCCAAGAGATCCTTGAAATTTGACGAGAGATGCCAGGTACCAATTCTCATATGGTTTTCAAGTGCGTACTTGTTTCATATTTGTTGTTTCAGCTATTGATCATCTTGCTAACGGCTAACTGCTTATTTTTTCCAAGATTTGTATTTTGTTATGGTTTGTGTATAGTTGGCTCCCCAAAGCCTCATGCAGTTATGGGATGGCTTCTGGAGTTTGTGATTGGTTACTGTGGGTGTGGCTGCTGCAGCTGCCCTGAGGCGGGTAATTTGCATGACAATGTGAGGAGGGGAGAGAAGCGGCTGCTTGAGCTCCTGCTCCTCCCTTGTGCTCTGCTCTTTGCCGCTGCTGCCTTGAAGGGTTGCTCTCTGCCCTGTTCCCCTCTGCCTTGGAGCCAGCTGAGTATGGACTGAACCCTCCAGTAACTGTGAGCTAAGTAAACCTGTCCTTCTTTCATTTTGGGTGTTGGGTATTTGTCCCAGCAATGACAGAAGAGCAACTAAGACAATGTTTAATTCATACGCAATATAAAATTGTTTGGAGATAATGCTTGTTGGAGGTATTTAGGACGAAAAGCTAACCTTGAACTGGTGCCCTTCTAAGGAGAGAGAACAAAGGGCTTCATGGTTCTCATTCTGTCCTTAGACCAAGGCAAGCCAAGGGAGCATACAGCAAGTGTACCCTCACCAGCCTCCAGTAGTGCTGAGATCGCTGTCTGTACTTCCAGCCTGTAAAACAGTAAGGAAGTGAATTTCCATTGTTTAGGACATCCAGTCAATGGTCACTTCTTATGACAGCTTGAACAAACTAATACAGGCAGCAGGTCACATGGTCAAGACCGCGAGTAAATACAGAAGTAACTTCTTAAAGGTGTAAATAAAAGAAAGAAGATCATTTGTAGCCTTTGTTACAATCAACTGTAATTGTGTGACAGTCTGAACAGACAGATTATATAATAAAATGTATGTAAGGATTATAAAGGAACAAATTATGATTATTTTGATATAAAATATTTTTAAAAGATATACTTTCATAAAATAGCATGGGCTTTGATGTACTATATTCATTGTTTCTATCTGAAATGTTATACGCTAATAAGGTGCATGTAGGGTGTTGTATGTTTTAATTTTGGATGCTGTCCATATTCCCCAATTAGTATAACATAAAACCACATGAAAGTGCAGCATAAGTATTTATTAAATTCCCGTTTGCATAATCTGTTCAAAATTTAAAATTTCTATTATTCAACTGTCAATTGACCCTTAGGCAAATTGTCAAGAAACTTATGAAGGTAACAGCATGAATATGTGAGTATGTGTACCGAAGTGTCTCTTGTGTAAAATATGACCCCTCGCTTTCTTGCTTCTGAAATGACTAAGCCCCAAAGCCGAAGTTGACAGCAGTCGTTGCCCAGATTGATGTTCTTGAAGGCTAACATGTGACAAAGTTTGCTTCTGATTTATTATGCTTCCAGGTAAAAGCAGTCTAGCTCATTTTTTAGTATTTTCACTATACTATTCCATTAATTGGATAAAAATTCAATTTCTTTAAAGCACAGAAATTTTGCATAATATTTTAAAGCAATTTTTATTTTATTTTATTTATTTTTTGTATGTGTGTAGTACAGGGTCTACAGGGTCTCATTACACAGATCAGACTCGTGATTTCCCTCTTTTCAGCCTCCCAAGTGATGGGATTACAGGTGCGCACCACCACACTCAGTCTCAATGACCTTCTCAGAGCGCCCCAGAGGTGGGGCCGGTAGAGCACACTGGGGATCAAACCCTGGTTCCTGCATCTGCTTAAGCAGGTGCCTTAATCGGCTGAGCTATCTGACTGGCACATAAATTTTATGTTTTAAAAAGCACAGTTTAAGGTATTTTTAGACATGATACTGCTGTCTTCATTTTTGACATCAAATAGCTTTTATTCTTTTTTTATACCTAACAGTGAATTATTACTCATAATCTATTTAGTAACAAATATATTTTTTTCTTTACTATGTATCCAGTAGAGCAGGGCAAATGAACTTGAGAAATAATTATTGCCATTAGGCACAGAACCCATTAAGTGACCTTATAAATTTTAGAAAAGAGAAACTGAAAAATCACTTTTTTCTTACTTTTGAGGAGTACTTTAAATTATTATGTTCTTATACATCTATACTGAGTTCTTGTTCCCTAATTGCTCACAAATCTTCCCTCCTATCTTTCCCTAAGGCCACTTATTTGTCATGGCCTTTCTAGATTACTGCAAAAGAATCTTAACTGGTTTGCTGTTATATTCTCTTATCTGCATCCATCTTCTTTACCCTCTCTAGAATTATTTTCTGTAATATAAATTTGCCAAATTAGTCACTTGTTTAAAAATCTGAGTGTAATTCCCCAAACTTTAAGATAAATGAACTGTGTGCCTTTTTCCTTTCATTTCTTTCCAACTACTAACTTTAGGTACTATGCTATCTCTTACTTCTAGGTCATACCATTTAGTATTGGATTGCTTCCTGTTACTAATCTTATCCCATCGAATACTCACATATCCTATAAGTTACTCCTACTTAGTTTTCAAGATTCAGCTCACCCTGTTCAGTGTAACTATGTTAGTCTGTTTTTCTGCTGATGTAACTTTGTACTTCAAATTGGGTTATTTTACAAAGAACATGCATTTATTTCTTAGAATAGAGGAGATTAAGAAATCCAAAATCAAGGTACTGGGATATGAGGAAACTTCCTGCTGTGTCCTAAAATGTCAGGAAGCTTCACATTGTGAACACTGGCACTCTTCCTTTTATGAAGTCCTAAAACCATCACCAAAGGACCACCCTCATGACCTCATTTAAGCCTCATTAGTCCTCTCAAGTTCCACATTTGAATACTATCAACATAAAAGTTAAGGACTGTGTTTCCCAACAAAGGGATTTTTGGAGGACTCATTGAAAGCTAAAGCAATAATCTTGACTCCTTTTGAGACAACTCCTTGACTGTCATCATCTAAGGGAGATTTTCTTCATGACCGCTATCATATGGTATGATTTTCTACTTCATGGTTGCCTCCTAGATTGTCTTCTTTTATAGATGAAAGGCTCTACTTTATCCTGTAGTTGTTTTTGTATTTTCAATGTCTTTCTTAGTTTTTGGAATAAAATGAGATACTCAGTAAATGTCTGGCAAATGGATAAATGCATGAAAGCTGGAAACAACAATGTTCTATCTTGATTCCATTGTAAAGGCAGACTTGTAATAGGGAAGTTTACCTTGAAAAATGCAAACTCAGGAGGTGGGATGTGTAACTGGAGACCAGCACAGATAACATTCTCCAGGGTGTAGAACTTAATTTATGTTTATCAGTTTTATTTCCCCGTGTTTCTCTACAATGATGATTAGTGATAATCTGGAAAATAAAGTAGTTTTCTTTCTAACTTTATAGACAACAATGAATGGTAGGTTAGGAAGGCTAATACACTTGGTAGTCTAGATTGCCGAAGATTAGACTTTTACAAAGGAGATGCAGAAGAGTAGAAGCCAGGGCGAGTATTTGGGAGTCATAGCTATCATAGCTAAGAAAGAATGAAAGAAGGATAAGGGACTGGGAATATAGTTCATCAGCCTAAGCGACTGCCTCACAATCGCAAGGTCTGGAGTTCAATCCGAGAGAGAGAGAGAGAGAGAGAGAGAGAGAGAGAGAGAGAGAGAGGGAGAAAGAGAGGGGAAGAGGGGAGAGGGAAGAGGGGAGAGAGGAAATAAAAAATAAGGATAAAGGAGTTTGTGTTGTCCCTGTCTCAAGCCCTGGGGCGGGCAACTCAGAGTTTGAGGAATTTCCCCAAGTGTTTTCCAGAATATATTAACTAGATTTGGAAACCAACCTTGGGAATTATCTGACTTACAGTCTCATCTCGGGATGAATTTTCAGTATTGCTGTTGTGTTTTGGGTTGAGAAAAGGCAGGGAGTAGAGCTGGTTATTGAACTTACGCTGTCAGAAAGCAAGTAAACAAGAATTCCTCCATATCTTACTTTTCTTGGTCCCTGTGTATTTGCAGACTTCATTTACCTCTTCCTCCAAGCAATTAATCCTTATCATAATACCCTGCTTATTTTCTTTAAACAGAATGTGATTTCCGGTTATTTTATTCATTTTTGTACACTTCTTATTGTCTCTTCCCTCCACTGAGATGCATGGACACTGCTTTTCATTAACATCACGGCCCTGCTGGTTGGCACAGAGTAGGCTTTCTTTTGGTATTTGTTGAATAAATGGGTTAACTAATGACTAACACATGAGTTAGCTTGCTAGTAATAACCCCACTTCTTCTGAGTGCTTTACCCTTCCTCTACCTTCACAAGGACATTGCATACTCTATAAAGTCAGCACGAAATATTTCTGGAAATCACATGGGCTGGAAACAAGTCAGTTGTTTTCTCTGCTGGTGCTTTTTGGCCACTGCTAAAGCCCTCACTGGAGAAAGCCACAGTAAAGAAGATGCTGTGTACGTAAAGCACCTGGATTACGTAGCTGCTAGAGTAATTGATTCTAGAGGAACTAAGGGTGAGAAAAGAACCAGGAGCAGGATTAGCTTCAGGGGTCTATTAATTTCCTTCACCTGGAAGGACCAGGTCAGAGCAAGAGTTCTGAGATCAAAGGAATCCTTTAACATAGCTCTATTTCTGTTTGTTGATGTATATTAATACTGACCACAAAGGATCTTGGTTAGACTAATCGTAAAAATCTGAAATAAAATTAGACTAATCTTCAAAACTGTTTTATTGTGAAAGTAAAATTTCTTTACCTAGTTTTACATTATATTTTGGAATCTTGTACTACATTTACTGGAATAGACTAAACCTTTAAACTGAATCCATTGAATAAATCTAAATTTACCACTGTCTGTATATAGTGACTCTAGCACCAGTTTCTATTTTGGATTTACATGTGTAAAAACCTGCATATTGGTTTATTATTTCTGCTGTGCTAGTTTATATAATTAAGTTTGCAAAAATCTCACCATCCTGAGCATTTAGGAATGAAATATTATGAAATCAAATAGTGCAGTTTTCATATCTTTGCATGATATGAAAACAATTATGTGAAATGGGGTTCACTGGGGTAGGCACTATGGGGCATGTATGTATGATCTGTTCACCTTGATGGCTCCAGATAATCACCACAAATGATAGGAGAGGCATTTAAATGATTTTAAAACTAAAATATAATACGGTATAATCTAATAGCATTGAGAGTTTAGGTGAAGTACATTTTCTTTTGTCAGAAATGATTAAAATGATGCTACAATTTTATTTTAAAGAGCATAGTTAGTTGTGTAGAAGAATAGACATGATTTCATCATGCAGCATGCAGGAAGTTTGCTAACATAGAAGTAAAGTATATTTCTTGAACATTTTTTCACAATTCTTAGTGGCTCTGTATTCTATACCTAAAGCAAATTTAGTGTGTATTAACATAGTAAAGATGCTGAGAAATTGTACAGCAAAAGTAACATTCTCAAACTTACCTGCTCATTTCTACTTAATACCTATTAGCATACTGTGAGACAGGTGTTTGCTGACATAGTATAATATGAGTAAAATGTAGGAAATGGCAAAAAATGAGCAAGATTATCTTTAATGTAGTCAAGTTTTACTGGACTCAAGACCATGGAGTGCCATTGAAGATATTTCTGGAGTGACCCACTCTGAGAAACATTTTTGCCAGATTAATCTTGATCAGTAAATGAAAGTGAGATAGCCCTGTAGGGGACTATCACAATTGCCCATATGTGAGGCGAAAGGCTGTTATCTTTGGTGGTCAAAATGAGGTGTAAAGAAGGATGTTTGAAGGTTGGAAAGGAGAAGAATGGCATACAAGAATGCAGAAGAAGGGCTTAGGGTTTTTAGCCAAGAATTGTTATACATTTGACAGACTTGGGAATTTAGGTGTCCATTTAAAGAGCGATGTTTACTTGAAAATGTCTATGAAACAAGAAATGAATTGTCACCCTGGAAAATTACTGGAAGGGATATAGAATTTGAGTATTCTACAAATAAATGTGACAGGTGAATCTGTAGAAGTAGAAAATATTGCAAACATGTATGAAAAGAGAAAAAAAGGGCCAACAACCTGACGTGCATGAGAGCTCATGTACAGTTTTGAAACCCATGAGGGAAGCGGCCATTGCAGCAGGAATAGGGCTACAGTGAGAGTACAGCCAGAGACCGCACAGACTCAAGCATGAGGGATAGAAATCGTGACTGTCAGGTACCATAGACAGTGTCCACAGCATGAGGCCTGGTGCTTTAGAGACTAGGAAGCCACAGATTATCTTCAAGAAAAGTGTTATTCAGTCAGACTTTGCAAGAGAAATGAGCAACGGGAGACTTCCACAATGCTAGATGGTGAGAAAGAGAAGCCTCCCAGAAAACATGGCCTTTGTGTGAAGTTTTGAAGTCAAGATGAAAGTACTGTAGTGCCAGCTTCAAAGGAAAAGCAAATCTGCAGGGGATTGTTTTTCCTTTTTTAAAATATATATTTTAAGGAAGGATATACAGCGTGTTCGGCATCTCACTACTAGATCGACTCGTAGTGATCCACCTGTTTACAGCCTCCCAAGAGCTAGATTACAGGCATGCGCCACCATGTCCTGTCTCAACCACTGTGTCAGTGCACCACGGGGCGGGGATCAAACCCCTGGCCCCTGCGCCTGCTCGAAGGTGCTTTAATCTGCTGAGCTATTTGTCTGGCCCTTGTTTTTCCTATTTTGAGGTATAGGAGGGATATACACATTTTATAGGTAAACAGAAAGAATACATTAAAAAGTATAAAATTATTGGAGCCAAATTCTTCAGAAAGTCCAGAGAGAACTCATAAAAATCCTAACTAAGGGCTTATCACAAGAAAAACAGAAAAGAGGGATGCCCTTTTCTGAAAGTATGAGCAGAAAGGAAAGACTTACTTTGTTGTGTGTTTTTATTTTGATATGGTCTTACTATGTAGTCCAGGTTGGTCTTGAGCATATATCATCCTCTTGCCTCAGCCTCCTCAGTGCTTGGCTGGGATTACAGGCAGGTGCCACCACAGCTGGCCCTAGAAAAGGTGTATTGAAGGTGGAGGCACACATAGAAATCTTTTCCTGCCACCAGAATGCCACGCTGCCCTTCTAGAGGGCAGGCAACCAAGACAGGCAGGGAGGTGCTCCTGTTGCAGTTGGGCTGCTCTTACTTTGGAAGGAATGCAGTGGGAAGGCAAGCACAAGGTCAGAGAAGCATAGAGTGCTCTCTGGTGGAGCAGGGAGGGACGCCAGGTGAGGGACACAGCTGTTCATGCCATGGGCAGCGAGTGCGAGTGAACAGCCTGAGCAGACCGGGTGGATGCTGTCGAGCAGAGGGTCCTGCGAGCACACCAAGGTCGAGGGGCTGCAGATGAGAAGTAAGCTGGAATCATAAAATAATTAAAAGGTAGAAAAATTAAATTAGGACCAATTTATGCTTGGCCTTGTTGTTATCTTTGTTTCCAATTATCACCAAATCTGGAAGAAGCCAGCCTGCAGATCTTTATTTTATTTTTTAAGAGGGTCGTTGTTTTTTTTTGGCCAGGGAGATAGCTCAGCAACATAAGCACCTGCCTACCATGCTCAAGGCCCTGAGCTTGATGCCTGGTAAAAATAAATAAAATAAAATAATAAAAAAACGTTTTTTATTTTTAATTTTATGAAACAGTAAAACATTTTATAATCAAATAATAAGAGGATAATAATGGTTATCATACTCATTATCATTATCTTCAAAGTGGTGGAGGAAGGAAATGAAGGAGAAGACTGGGTACAGTATGCCAAGGTGAGGTTGCTTATGATTTCATTATTTTTAATTTGAAGCACAAATATGTCATCAGTTCTTTGGTGATTCTATGCATTTATGTATTTTTGTGGAACTCCTAATTGTGACTAGTATAGTAGGAACAAGCAAAAGGAGAAGGGAACTTATTTCTCTTGCTATATTTGGGTTGATCCTTTCTCTGGCTATCTTCCAGAAGTGACAAGTAGAACTGAATCAACAGATGAATTTTTAGAAGCTCTTATAGTGCTCTTCTAGGTTATATTTAACTTAGGTTTGTTTTATTCCACTTAGCACCGACTTCATTATCAGCATTTGGAGACTTTTGCATTAAAGGTGACATCAAAACCTGAAAACCAGAGGGTGGAGTTGTTAATTCCATGCCTCTTAAGAGAGGGTCTTCATAATGAATCTTGAGTATACCACAAAAACATGATAGCAATGATCTCTTTCAGTTTTTTACTTTAACAGGCTTATTGATCTTTTATGAGAAATGATAGAAATTAATAGTCTCCATCAATGTCAGTATCATAAAATTTATATATGATACTTTAGAGTGTTTGTAAATAGTTTATTTTAGTGATGTGTTTGGACTGATGAAATGTTATTGAACATGATACTTTGTACAGTATGTGATTAATATGTCTGTCATTGTAGTCAGGATTTTTTCATACTTTTAATACATAAATTGGTCAGATATGGGGAACTAGATAAAAATTATGTAATTTGTGATTTGAAATATTGTTTTTCAAAACTTTTAAAGTTTAATAGGCATGATGCTATTTTTCTATTTATTATATTTTTAAGTATTTGGCATAGGGTCTCACTGCGCAGCTTGGACTTGTAGTGATCCTCCTGTTTTCAGCCTCTCCAGGGCTGGGATTAGAGGCATGGGCCATTGTGCCCACTCTCTGCGGCAGGCTCAAGGAGCAGGTGCAGTGTGCCTGAGGGCGCCTGAGAGTGGGCCTGGTGTGACATGGGGTGCTGGGGATCAAAGCCCTGTCTCTGCACTTGCCTAAAGAGGTGCTTAGTCCACTGAGCTTTTTTTGCCAGCCTGCTAATTTGCTTCTTAAAGAACATCGTCACATGATTGATTTACAATATTGAGCCAAATTGTCAGTTTCTTCTAAATAGCATGAAAATAATAGGAAGTAGACAGATTGTTTTCGGAGTAGACAGATTGCTCTCAGAGGAGAAGGGACTCTCATCGGGGGAGGTGGTAAGGGCTGACAAAAGGAGTTGGGATGTGTTATGGACGTGCACCACTTCTGCATGAGGGGCATGCGTGTTATGTAATGCAGGCATGTACAGAACAAAGAGGAAGGGGACCAGGGGTAGGTGAAGGTGAGAGGGAGGGAAGGAAAAGGATGTTAAAAGGAATTATGGTGTTTTATGTACATGTAACAACTTCCTACAAGGATTGTAAATATTATGTGCTATACATGTGCACTAATAAGCCAAAATTTAAGAACATTTAATCTTGATAAATGAAAACTATTCAAACATATAGCAGATTCTCTGAAGATTTCCTGTGATAATTTTAGGTAACTACATTGTGATTTGAGAATGGAATGAAACTCTTAAGCACTCCTGAGAACTGTGACTTGGCCTCTAGGAGCCTCTGGTGTTTAGCTGTTGAGTACAGGGTCTGTCTGCTTATGTAACAGAATTCCTTCAAGTTACGCTTTCAGAAGACAATAACTCATTCAGCCCATAGCTTTTAAAAGCTGGGAAACTTGTTCAAATACAACTTGTATGTTGATTATTTGTATTGAATGACAGTAACGTTTTCTTGGAGCAAGGAAAAACTGTATTTCACATGCTGAGAGAGTTTCTAGACTAGTACTATTTTAATTACTATAGACTCAAACAATGGGAAGTCAAAAGGACTGCAAAGAGTATTTAATACTGCTGTCTTCACAAGTCATGAGACTAAGATGTGTAAATTACCACTTGCCCAAATGGCTACACCACTTTATTAAATACACTTACTGTAAAATATGTATGGAAATTTTCTACAGAGTTCTGTTTTTGGCATATGACATAAATCAAATTACTGAATATTGGAATCATTTTAATTACTCAGTTATTTCACATTTTCTGAGGTTCGTATCTGGATTGGTGGCACATTTTGTAATACAAACCTCTTAAAACATTTTAAAAAATATTTGAGATACTGAAGAGGCTGAAACAGGAGGGATCATAAGTCTAGCATCTTAGCAAGACCCTGTCTCAAAATAAAAAATGAGAAGGCAGGCCTGATTGCTCAGCAGACTAAAGCGCCTGCTTGGGCAGAGTGCAGCGGCCGGGTTGTTCAGACAGCAATGGAGACTGGGTGTGGTGGTGTACACCTGTAATGCCAGCACTTGGAAGGCTGAAAACAGGAGACTCACTAGAGTCTGATCTATGTAGTGAAACCTTGTAGACTCTGTCCTAAATACAGGGAAAAAAAGAAAAAGAAAATGCTGGGATGCAGCTCAGTGGAAGAGCTTCCCTGGTTCCATCTCCAGTACCATAAAACAGTTTTGACTTTAATACAAATAGTCACATGATCAGTGTGAGACAGACTTCTGTAATGTAATCATAGATCATTGACTTTATCAGATGGAGCCTGCTATTGATCACTTCTTTCCTATTTCACTTCTTTTTTTTTTTTAATTAGGGATATACTGGTGTTTGATTTACTTCCATAAAAATATTTTAAGAAAATATGTGAAGCATGATTTCAGTTAGAAAGAGTAAGTTTAAAGATGTATTGTATTCATGCAATTGCATAACAACAATATACTACACATTTGAAAATTGCTAAGGGAATGGATCCTGAGAGTTCTCTTCATAAATAAACAGATAAAATAAATAAATAAATTGTATGTTAGGTAATAGATTGTTAAATTGCTTGATTTAGCCACTCCACACTGTGTACACTAAAACACCATGTTTTACACTAAAAGTGTATAAGCTTTTCACATGCCAATTTAAATAAATCTATTAACAAAATGCCTATAAACTTAAGAAAAATAAAGAAGATGGTAAGGCCGCACTAATTTTTTGTTCTTTTCCCAGACTTGGAGATCTTGCTTTGGATTTAGTATTTGTACTAAGGCAATGTCTTAAGAATTAAAAAAAAAACAGGTAAAGATAAAGATCAGCAACAGCAACAAAAAATATAATAGTTTCTCTTTATCTGAGGTTTTACTTTCTACAATTTCAATGGCCCATGGTCAACTATGGTCCAAAAATAATAAATGGAAAATTCCCTACATAAACAATTCATAAGTTTTATCGGACACCATTTTGAGAAGCATGATGAAATCTCACCCCAGTTGCACAATGTGTGCTGCATGAACGATCCTTTGTCTAGGTTATCTAAGCTATGTGCACTACCTGTTATAGTCACTTTATGGCCATCTGCATTATCAGATGCATTCTCACAGTGCTTGTGTTCAAATAACTATTATTTTATTGGTTATAGTAGCCAAAAAGCACATGAAGGATGATAACGGAAATTTGGATTTGTCAAAGAGAAACTTTGAGGTGCTTTCTTTAAATGAAGTCAGGGAAGAAAAAAGATCAATCATTACTGAATGGAAACATGTTTCTTTGTATTCTAATGGCAATAAATTAAAAAAAAACTGGTGTTTCATAGTTTAATATTTTCCAAGTTTTCAGGTATCCACTTGGGGGTCTTGTAGCATATTCACCAATGATAAAGGAGACTATTGTAATTTTCAGTCCTATAAATTCTTTATGTCATATGTGTCCTTTCTCCATTTATCCTTATTTGCAAACAGGCTATATATGTTTCAGACTTTACAGGCTCTCATATTGACTTACTAAATGTAGCTAATTATAATCAACTCGTGCTGTCAATATTCTGTCTGCATATGACTCTTCCCAGAGCCCAAATTATCTCTTAATTTTCTGACTGTAAGATTATCACATGAAACGTGCACCCCAGTGTTTTGTCAGTGCCTAACCTAATTTTCCACACCTCTAACATCCTCTAGCAGACTCCTCACTCTTACCTGTCTGTCTTTAAAGTCAGAGCCACATATTTAAGAAATTTATTGGGCAGACCCTCTTGAGATTATATTGTTGGGACAAACACGTTCATTACTTTAGGGCTCACACCTATGTAACAGATACTTTTAGGCTGTGGGTCTTGTTGGTAATGTTGGGCTTGGCTGGATTTCAAATATATTTCTGTGTTCAGGGATCCAGGCTAAAGGGATCTATTCTCATATTGTAAGGTTATGGACTACCATAAGTTAAAAATATTCAAATATATTGTGAGATTACTTTGGACATGGTCTATGCTAAACTGATTTATAGTCCATCAGTTAAATGGTAAAGGAAATAACACGGCCAAGCCCAAAGTTAGTGACTGACTACTGCTGCGGTTGTGACTGCCAATTTGATTGGCTTTGGGGGATTGGTGGAAAATACCTCTTGAGAGTGTCTTGCTAGGTCATGGAGGCGTGGCCCAGGGTCTTCTTTTGGTCCCTGGCCCTGTCCTCTCTAGTGCTGTTCTCTTGCTCTGCTTCTAAGCCACCACAAAGAAAGCATTTCAGCTCCTTCATGCCTTTCTTCCCCAATAGTCCTGACTTGGAACCTGTGGATGAAAAAGTGAATCCTGGAAACAGGAAGACTGGTTAAAGAAACTCCTTTAACTTTTGTCAGCTATCAGGTGCCAGCATAGGAAAGCTCAATATAAGAATTGTAATTTACCTGCAGTGAAAACTAAGGGTGGGTAGGAAGCCTCCTGGTTAAATTCACTTAAAATTATATTAATTATTTCCAACATATGATAATTTGACTTAAGTTTTTGAGTTGTTATTGCACAAAATCAATATACATTCACTAGAAAATATATTGTATACTTCAATTTTTGAATTTTTCCCTGGTGATGAGAATGTTTTCTCATGATGCTAGGTAGTGGCAGTGGCTTCTGATACAGGGCTAAGCATGCTGCTCTCTGCTGTGCAGTGTTGTTAAGTTACAATGTTCAGTAGTCAAGATGCAGTAAATGCTTCGGAACTTACCATATTTTCTATTTATGATAGGTCTGTTGGGGTGTAATGCCATTGTACTGGAGGTGCATCTCTGTACTAGAAGAAACAATTGATCACTTTTTTAGGTTCTTACAAATTCCGCAATTTTTCTCTCCAAAATGATTCTTTCAGAATTTATTACTTCTACTGTTTTCTTAAATCCACTGAATTACTTTATTGTGAGATCTAGCTTTCTTTTCCTTTATTTATTTATTTACTTATTTTGCTTTTGCTTTTCATTTGGTAACTATGAGGTCTTTGGGGAAGTACAAAGCTGGGGTGCCAGAGGGCAGAGAGCCATGCCTCTGAGCACAAGTCTGGAGTAAAGCTCTATTTGAGCCCAGCTGAAACAGAGCAAGGCGAAGGGAGAGCAACATAAGAACATTTATGATGAGAATCCTGAGAAGACTGTGGGAAATACATAGCTCTTACTTCTTCTAGGAACCAAGTTATAGAGTGACATACATACTTCAGCTAATTATAAGACTTTGCACAACATATTTAATTAACATTGTTGAATTGTACTTTCTTTGCAAAACAGAAGCAGTAATTATTAGATAATAGTATGAAAAATACTTGTTGAAGTGTCAAGTGTCTTGCTTAGTGATTCTTGTCTATAGCAAGACAAGTAATAACAAACATTATTTATATAGGCAATTGGTAATCAAAAAATGTGTAACTAAGAACAAAATGTAAAACATTTTATTTTTTCTGCTGTATTTTTTATTTTAAAGAGAATAAAAATAATTTGAAAACATTAGAGACAATATGCAGTGTATTGTTGAAACTGTCCTATTAATCTGTTTTGAAACCATTGCTATTTATTTCTCAGTAAAATTAATAAAAATAAATCTAAAACAAAAATAAAAAAAATTAAAGACACAAGATGAACTCAACAATTGTTTTCTTCAAAGTAGTTGTTCATGGGACCAGGGAGATGGCTCAGTGAAATAAGCGCTTCCCTGGCAAGCACATGTACCTGAGTTTATTCCCCAGTTCTGCCAAAAAACAAAAACGAAAAAAACCCAAAGTAGCTGTTCAGATTACCAGATATAACCATTTAAAATTGGTCAGAAAAGTTAAGCATTAACTGTTTCCTTCAATAAGTCAAAATTAGCACAACAGTTAACTTAGATATTGTGTGTGTGTGTGTGTGTGATTACCACTTTCTTTTTTCCTTTCCCTCATCCAAGTTGTTCTTTCCTTTTGAGCTGTTTCTTTCCTTTCACAATATATTTATAACTTTCAGATTTTATTTACTCTACCACATCCTTACACTAGGGAGACAGTATGATGTCTACATATGTGGGTCTGATTTATTTCACTTAGAAGTATGGACTCTAGTTGTATCTGTTTTCTTATAAGAGCCTCGAGTTTATCTTTCTTTATAGTTGACTAATACTCCATCATATAATATAAAAATACATCTTTTTTATTCATTTCTCATTGATTGGCATTTGAGTTGCTTCCAAGATTTATCTATGATAAATTACTCTGCTGTAATCATGGATGCACGTATATCACTGTGGCATGATATTTTCAGTTCATTGGGAAAAAATATCCAGAAGGGGAATAGCTGGGTTGAATGGGACCTCTCATCCTCAATATTTTGATGAATCTGCACATTGATTGCCACAGTGATTTTACCTGTTACACTCCCACCAATAGTGGAGAAAGGTTCCTTTTGCCGGCCCCCCATAGCACCGTCAGCATTTGTTATTGATTCATTTCTTATGATAGCATTCTTTCTGCAGTAAGGTGGAATTTCAGTGTTATTTTCATTGCAGCTCTTGAATGATCAAAGCTATTGAACATTTTTCCAGATATTTACTTGCCATTTGTATTTCTTCATTTAAGATGTGTGTATTCTTGTCCGATACCCATTTTTTGATTGGGTTTTTGAATTTTGGGGGACTGACTTTTTAAAATTCTTTATATGTTCTAGATAGAAGTCCTTTGTGTAAGGTATCATTTTACATGAAATACTTTTTAAATATAGGTAAGACTTCTAGGTAAAATTATAGTTTCTAATTTCATGTTATTACTTTATAATATACGTATTTGAATCATTAATTACCTAAAACCAATCTATTTTTCAAGGTAGATATAAAAACCAAAATCAAGACTCTGTAGCACACCCCAACTCTACCCGCCACATGAGAATTTCTGCTGCGTTCTAGGGACCCCCAGATTCAGTCCTAGCCCAGGCCCGGTGAGTGTGTGGGGGAGCTTCCGATTACCCTGCGCCGGCGGGACTTGCCGTTCCCAGCTCAGGCGCAGCATGGGTGAGACCCTCTTCCACCCCCCTGGAACTCCCTGAACACTACAGCATGCCCCCACCTTGCCCACCAAGTGAGAATTGCTGCCGCATTCTGGGGACCCCCAGATCCAGTCCTAGACCAGGCCTGGTGAGTGTGTGGGAGAGCTGCCTCTCCCCCCTACTCCACCTTGTCTCCACCAGACTCAGCTCAAGCCTGGAATACAGGCCTAAGGTGAAACCCTGCAGCTGCAATCCCTGCAGAGAGAGAAGGGGACAGAACCACCCAGCAAGTCCAGGAGCAGACAATCTAGCTAGAGGGGCACAACAAGTTCACCCCCAAGGGCTGGAGCAGGAAGGAGCTGAGCACAGCAGCCAGACCCCAGCCAAACCCAAGCCAGGCACAGCTGGATAAATCCAAACTTTCTAGATCTACACCAGAACTTCAGTAGGTGCTAAGGTTATAGCTGCAACAAAGATCTACAACAAAGATCAGAAGACAGTGCTACACAAAATGCCAATGAGAAGGAAGAAAATGCAATCTCAGAACCCAAGCCCACCCATAACAAGTGCAGAGG
>NDGN011369165.1:0-10522 GCA_002564285.1 Tympanoctomys barrerae | reverse complement strand
ACACCTTGTAGCCCCTTCCCTAAAATACAGAAAAAAAAAGACTAAGAAACTAATCAATGTTCTGAACCCAAATGTCTTTAAATCTTCAGCCACAAATTTTTTTAAGATGAAAATCTCATATTCTCACTAGATTAATTTGCAATGTACTCATCCGTTGTCCCAGTCTATAAACCTGACTTTTAAAACACTGGAGACTGTGGCTAACGAACAGCCCCTGATTGGGTATATCTGAAGTATGACCAAATTTCCACAGAGTTGGGAGGCTCCTAGATGTCACTGTGATTGCATAGACTTCCTTTAAAATGCTAAATGACAGGTGTTTCCAAAATATTCTGGGAGATTTCCAGAACCCTGATCAGAACTCCAGAACATTTTGATAACTTGTATCTCATTAGTGTGAGATAGCATGCTCACCCTGATGCTTTTCTTAATCACTTTTTTAAAAAAATTCTTGTCACTTAATTGGTCTCTTAATAATTTTATTGATCTGACAATATTGAGAATATATGAAAAAATGGAGTTCACAAACCTTTTTTTTTTTTTTTTTTTTTTCCCGAACCGGGGATTGAACTCAGGCCCTTGCACTTGCCAGGCAAGCGATTATTCTACTGAGCTATCTCCCCAGCCCCTTCACAAACCTTAAAGTGTACTAATAACACACAAAAGCAAAGGAGACAAAATTTGAATCTGTGATTAATGCCCTAGTTGGCTGTCTGAACAAGAAAATGGCTCACTTTAATTTCTCTCTTATATGAAAATAAACTCAGATTAACTCGTTCTAGGGTGAAAAAGGACAAGGAATAATGACATGTCTGCCCATTGTGATGACGAAGACTCCATGTTGCCTAAAATACTTTGAATTTCTATCCCATTTCACCTTTGCTGATGACCTTATTTTCTGTTTTATATCACAGGAAAAGTACTTAATTGTTTTCAGAGAGATCTATTTTCAGTTTCTCTGAGGAGTGGAAAGACAGGGACCAAAGCATTTAACCAGGTAATATGCTCGTAAATGCAAATATAATTAGATTAAGCTGATTGGGTTTGTCTTCTATCATATAACCAAACCACTTAACCTCTGTCCGTCAATTTTCTCATGAAAGAAGAGCAAGGAAAACACACTCACTGGTTCTGACGACATAAAGGCTCTATACAAAAGTAGCAAAGCCATATATTGCAAGTGATTAATACATGTGCATGCTTATTTTATTGTTTTTATCAGTACTGTTTTGCTTTAAAAAGTCTGCTCTTTAGTGACGACCAAAAATATAATTCAGCTACATGATTCACCCCTTGGGTGTGTTAGTTTTGTCCACAGACTGGCTCTGCAGAAATCTCTCGGTCCTTGAAACGCTGCAGACCACTTCCTGCGCCAACTCTCTAATCCCCTCTGAGAAGATAAAGCAGTTAATGAATTAGCTTGATCTATCTCCTTAAGCTCTACTGTCATCAGCAAATTACCCCAAAGAATATTATAAATGGGCATCACAAATTAGCAACCTTGTCCTTAAATTACTTCCTTCCTTCCTCTATTCTCTTGTTTCAAAAACTTGCACATCGACTACTAATTAATTTAACTCTGTCAGACAAAATTTAACCAGACATTGCTTATCTAGAACGGGAGTACCGATCTTAGTATGTCCTTTTTATTGGGTTTCCTAGGATTATCTTATAATATCAACTGCAGCAGCTGTTTAAAGGAAAATATGACCATGTTGCTATCAAAAGGTTATCATAGGACTAAAATCACTGATAATTTGTCTGTGATTCTTGTTGAATTTACTTGTAAATTGAGTGGATAAATGATAGAATAATATTTATTTTGTTACCTATTAAATAATGCTTGCATATGCATAATAAACATTCTTAATACTTATAAAGATTATATATGTATATATGACATCAAAATCAAATAATTAAAGTTATTTCTCTGAATCTATAACTTAAGTTCACATTTTCTTTTGACAAGCAATAAATTTATAAAATTATGCTTGACCTTGATGTTAATCAAACCAAAGACAAATGCTGATTTTGTATTACATAAACCTCAGAAAGTTAAGCATATTGTCCACTGTCTTAGAAGGACAGTTAAGAAAGAATCGCCCACTGCCCACTGTCTTAGAAGGACAGTTAAGAAAGATGTAAAAGAAACCAGTTCAGATTTCTTTTACATCTGAAGGAATGCTAACGTGTAACTTGACTTCAGTTTAGCATCCTTCACCAATCAGGTTAAACTAACCAGAGCAAAAGGCTAGATATTTGCCGCTCTGATTTGATTTTAATAAAAGCATTCTTTGCACCCTTATCTCAGCAGGAGACATTTTTACTCTCCTTGGTTCTCTTAAGACTGCCCGTACAAATAGCTGTGCAAGAAGCGCTCACACAGAGCAGCTTCTGCTTTTCTGTTGTCTGTGTTGTGGCTCTCCCACGGTTCATTTATGCTGGGCGGCACCCCTGCCTGGCAAGTGGGAGGTCCTGAGTTTGATCCCAGTGCCAAATGGTTCATACAAATTTTCTCTGTATGGACGCTGTTTAACAGAGAATATCTGTCCGATGGTAGAGACAAGAAAACATGCAAAATCTATCTTTTTCTTGCAAAGATTCCTGAATAGTTACATAAAGGCAAAGAAGAAAAAAAAACGCACCAAAAAGGTATAGAAAGAATGAGAAAGGAGAACACAGTGTCAAAATGTCAGGGCATAAATAAACACAGCCATAACTGACTAACATCAAAAAAGCCTGTATCCAACTTACCTGGCATATGCAAGGTGTTGAGTTTGATTCTGAGGAACACACACACACACACACACACACACACACACACTCCACGTGAATTTTAACATGACACCAAGAAAAACGCTAAGTTAACCTTAGGCACATTGCACAAATTCCTCCCAAATTAAAAAAAAAATCAGTGACAAAATGGTCCTTTTGTATCTGTATATACAAAATGGGATAGATTATACAGCTACTTTCTCTTAATTCAATGAGAAGAAAGACTTGTACTAATAGTGTCTGGACAGGATATCATGTCTGCATCTTGTACTGTGAATAACCACTACGAAGACAACAATATGTAATATATTAGTTATTGAAACTGTCACACTAATCAGTTTTGAAATTGTCTCATTGAACTTTGTTTCTCAATAAAATTAATACAATTAAAAAAAAAAATCAGTGACAAAATTCCAGAGCCAAGAATAAAAAACATGTTACCAAGGGGGCTTTGGCTCAAAATCTGAAAAAGAATAACTAGATAACCAGGTCTTCTTTCTAGTCTCTAAAGCTTTGAAATATTTCTTCTGAAGTTTTGGAGATGTATTCTCCAATGAGAACCAATCAAATGCTCTGAGGTCTGGGCAGCACCCTGAAGGGATAACAGGTATCAGGGAGAAGATCTTATAGACAATAGTCGTGAATTTTAAGTTTGTTTTGCCAGTGTTTACATTTCCAACTTACAACTCTACTCCCAGAATACTGATGACAGCTGGGTGTGGTGAAGTGTACTACAATCTTAGCACTCAGGAGGCTGAGCCAGGAGGATCACCATGAAAGAGTTCAAGGCCAGCCTGCATTATATAGCAAGATTCTGTCTCTGTCTCTGTCTCTGTCTCTGTCTCTCTCTCAAAAAAATACATACAAGTGACATTTAGATTCCACTATATAATATACTCTTCATAGTGTAGCTGAGAACAAATATTTAGTGTATGATTCTGAGGCTGGTCTCAGAGGTCACCTTAGGGACAGCTTTGCTGACAACGCTGGGCCTCCCCATGGTCACCTGCCAATTTGTTAGCAACTGGATGGATTAGGATAGGTTCATTTGTTTATCTGGCAGTTGGCCACCTGTGAGGTGAAGCATCTCAAGTGTGTGAAACACACCTCTTCCTTCACGTTCCCACAGGCTGGCTTAACTTCCTTCACTCTACGGTCTTCGAGCTTGGAATATAGAATGCCTTGCTCAAGAAGCATGCTTCATGTCTGTATTACCATTTTTGCTGTTGTCCCTTTGGAAGAGTAAATTTGCACAGCCAAACTTCATACAGGAAGACAATACCAAACTCTGTCCATGCAAAGACAACTTTGCTGTTGTTGCATTTTTCTGAAACAACCCAAAGGTTCTTCCTTGAAGCCTGTTTCTTCAAGCAGACTTTTTTTTTAATATTTTATAGTAGGAAAAGTAATGACCAATATGGTGTGGTGCCTCAGTTCATGAAATAATCCTGGAGCACATCAAAAGGTCTGACTATACGTTTGGTTCTCCTACTCTCTAATTCCACAGATAATCATGTTAGGCTGTGAGCCCCTTGTCCTTCCACTCTTACAAAGCTGGGACACTCCCTCATTGTCTACTCTTCTGACTGTTTTGTGAGGCCCTGGGTAGCGCAGGACCCTTCTCCTTGTGCATGAATGTGACTCATAACCTTTTTTTCATCCTACTTCCCATTTAATGTTCAATATTTGTGTCTAGCCATCCTCATGCTGCAGGGAAAGTGCTTCCTCTCCAACAGAATAAAAACTGATTTCACAAACCCCTACTCACGTATTTTGGCCTTATAATAAACTTTTAAAATGGCTCACTCATACAAGTAGAGAGACACAGAAAATATTTGAAGAAAACTTTTTATTAGTTGTACTTATGTACCTTTTTCTTTAAAAAAGATCCTAAATCTTAATTACTAAACACAATAGTAATTTCTCACTTTTCTTTGTATAAGGTAAGTCTTATAAAGTGACTCTAAGACAAAACATTATTTCAAGTATAAGATCTATTTAATCCATATCTGCTCTTGGTCTGGGTAGTTATAGAGAGGTGTTGGGGCTCAAAGCCAAGAATCTTGCACAGTGTAGGCACACACTCCCTATGGAGCTAAAGCCCCAGACCTGGATGGCTGTACATTTGAATTCCAGAGGTCCTTCTGGAGAACTCTTGTTGAAGTCACTTCTTATTTTGCTCTTTTGGATTTTCGTAGAGGAGACCCTGGTTTGGTCTCCTCCAGCAGATTGTAAACATCTGGAGCTGATTGTTGTCCACTTAGGAAGGAATCGTTGTCAGCAATTCGTAACCATTCATAAGAGTTTTAGGTAAGATGAATATTACCTCTCATGCTCTACTAAAGACCCTAGTACCCACCTGAACATCTCCCTAGTAGGAGATTGGTGGCTTTTAGAAGCACTGGTCTGCTTTTGGCTATGGTTTGTATAAGCATTTATGTGAAACCTGTGACCAAAAGTCATACCTTGATTGCAACTTATAGATGAGCAGCTCTTTGTACAGGGGGAGATTAGCCCCGCATCTATACACCTCCACTTATTCCTCTTCATGTTTGTGTCAAGCCCCAACCTTCACATGATGATGTAGACACCACCTAGAAAAGATGCCCACACCTGCTCTGCAGTAGAGAGAAAACTGCTCTGTAGCTGGGCAGTCCTCAGCTACGACCTTGTCTTATCTTCACACACTGCTGTCCTGACCCTGTGGGACATGGACTCTCAACAGTGCTGGGACTGCTAACGCCAGCATTCTCTCCAGAACTGATAACACGGAGATGCATGAATCGGGCTTTTCAGCCAACCTTGTGGTGTCCAGCCAGAGCTTATCTTCAGTTTTAAGGAAGGAAAAGCTGAAGTTGGCTAAAAGCTTTTCTTTATTCCCTCTTCCCTTGATATTCTATAAGTCACCAGGGGAGCTGAATATTGCAAAATCCTGTCATGAAAGAGCAGGCTGATAAACTGAAAAATAAAAACAGATGTGGAGCAAAGAGGGCTTACAGACATTTGTTTCTTGCTCTGGACTGGTTCAAGTGCTGGGAATCTTTAATCCTACTCCCACTAAGAAAAATCTAATATTTCCTCTGCTTCTGACTATTGCAATCCTTGGATAATTCACATCTTTGGATAATCACCTCTCCCACATTGAAGTCAAAATAAAGTGATAGGAAAATGCAAAATAAAAATAATAAGTGACATTTATTGCATGAGTGTATGCCAAACGCTCTGCAGGCAATATTTCATTTAAACGGGGAGAAATCCTGTAGCTCATATTCTACTCCTAGACTGCCTGGAGTCAAACACAAGCTCTAGTTCTTAGGAGAGGAATGGAATTCAGGGAGTTACCTCACTTATTTTTGTCTAAGTTTTTCACCTGTGCAAAGAAACTAATAATATTTATATGTCCTTTGTGAGATTTATGCCTCCATTAAAAGTTGATATTTATAAATTGTTTCAACTGTGTCTGACACATTGTAAAACCTCAGTAAGTATAATTATGATGCAGTGAAATAGGTCATTTTCTCAGTCCTTAGGTTTCCCATAAAGAAGTGAATCTAAGTAAGATTAAATCCCATGTAAAATAGAGATAGTATGAAAGTCTCATCTGGGGATGGGGAGATAGCTCAGTGCTCTAGGTGCCTGCCTGGCAAATACAAGGTCCCAAGTTTGATCACTGGGACTGCAGGCTGTGTAAACACCAGAACCCAGACACACTGTGCTGGCCACCAGAATCAGGCATGGTGGTGCATGCCCGTAATCCCAGCTCTTGGGAGACTGAGACAGAAGGATTGCTATGAGTTCGAGTTATATAACAAGACCCTCTACTAATTAATTAATTAATTAATTAAAAAAGAAAGCAAGGCAGAGTCAAAGTGGAGATTTCTACCCCATTATTAACAACTCATATATATATATGAAATACATAGGAAGGCCCCAGTGTCTGATGCTTAATAGTTTAAAAATTAGACATGAATTGTGTAGATTTCTCTCAGCTTTCTACTTGCTTCATGAAGACAAAATGACCACTCTCATCTTAGGATGTGAAGAATTAAAATGACAACAAATTTGCAAACAGAATCCTCTTGTAAGAAGCTCTATGAAGTAAACGTTGAGTTTACCACGTGCATAAGCCAAGTGGAAATGATGATGCCCTTCCTCCCAACTGTATTTGAGCATTGTCACCTAGAATTGTCCTGGCTACAGTGCTGGGGTCTCAATGCACGACAGCAGAGTGGCTATTCTTTTACATGAATTTCTAAAAGCTTGGGTATGATTTCTACCTCTTCATTTGTCCCTCTTTGAGTGTGTCCTTTTATTCTCAATCTCTACTTCTGGTGAACTGATGACTGTAACATCAGTTCATGTTTTAAAAACTGGGTTTATGACTTCACATTGTGCCCCCTTAGACAAGTGATTCATTTGTAGCTCCTGGTATTTGAAAAAAATAGCAAAGTTCACAGGGGCTTTTGTTCCCTCCTGTGTACTGTTTATTCCACCTCTCAGAAGTATATTAGCATGGACATGCAGGGAGAGCTTCATTCATATTGACAAACTCTAGTCTGTTGTTAATAAATTACTTATTATTCTATGCAAGAAATGACATCCTCATCTCATTTCAGTAACTACTAGTACCATTTTCATTCTCTTCTGTTTATGTCCCAGTTATGACCTTTGCCATAGTATCTCTGCTGCTTTCTGTAAAACACATTCAGCACTGTAACCAGGATGATGATATTGCTAAGAAAATGTCTGTTGATTCTGTTGTTCGATAGTTGTTACTTTTTCTGTTTCATTTAGAACCCACTCACAATGTCTCCTGCCTACTCTTCTCCTACCATCAGTACTTACAGCATACACTATTTGTCCACTTTTATTACATCTTACCAACTCAGACCTTCTTTCTCTTCTTCCTGAGGGGAACAACAATGAAATGAAACAACAATGGTAAAACTGTTCTCTTGGCTCTAGGACCTTATGCATCCTATTCTCTCTCTCTCTCTCTCTCTCTCTCTCTCTCTCTCTCTCTCTCTCTGTTCTGTCTTCTCAAAGAGCTTGAACATGGTCATCTCTGTTCAACAAGGACTGACCTCAGACACTATCTCTTTCATGAGGCCTTCTTTGATCAACTCCTTGCAACCATCTCTTATCACCACTTAGAACACTGCTTTGTAGCCACAAAGCCCTAAACAGTATATGAAATTTTGTTTTTTGATTCTTTTCTTTCACACTTTATACCTCTACTGTTGAACTGTAGGCTGCAGGAAATGTAAGCTCTAGTATAGCCAGGTGTATCAATCTTATAAATGAATAGCTCAAAGTAGTTTATATTTTCTTTACATTTTCATTTCATTTTCACACCATCTCTTAAGCATCCGCTTTGCTTAGAGATGACTGTTAGCCAGAGACTTATTACATAAATGATTTTGCCCCCCCATCTGAGTACATGGTAAAGATTCTTGAATATGCTATTCTTACCAAATATGCTATTCTGTAATCAGAAACTAAGACATATTTTTTAATAAAAATCATAAAAATCTTAGAGGAATTAGGGGAAAACCCTCAGATAAATGGGAGAATAAACATCCCAAATGATGTCTAATTTGGTTGAAATTAACCAGGATCTACTGCATAACACTGGGAAAAGATTACTGAAGGTCTTGTCTCCTCCTCTGATTGACAGTCTGACCTTAGGAAATCTGTTCAAATTCTCCTAGGTTGGTTAGACATTTCCTAATGGTTGTGCTGAGAATCTTAAGATGCAGCAATACTAGGAAAATCTTGGAGGCTCTTTCTGTATGTTTTCAGTTATCTATAAAAATTAAAAACAGTTGTGCCTGCAGTGTTCTGGTCTTGTTTGGGTAAGGAAACATTCCCAGCTAGGGCTACATGAAACCAAAATGATAGGTTTGGAAGAGACAAAAAAAAAAAAAAAAAAAAAAAAGAAGAAGAAGAAGAAGAAAAAGAACTTTGTCTGTTATCTGAGTGGTAACAATCCATCAGAAGTGCTGATTTTTTTAAAATATAAATTTTATTCATAAAATCAATTTACATGAATATATTTTTCAGTATTCTCTTTCTTTATTCATTTGACAAATGGTGTACGCCCATAGATCCCATGATTGGCAGCACGGAGTTAGGGTTTCACTCCTTGGATGATGGCTAGATAAAAAAACCATTCAATCTAAAATGAAATGCTTGTCCTTGGAAATCTCACATACCTGTATGAAGCTGTATAATTATGTAGATGTTCCCCGCCGGAGTCTTAAAGTTTCAAGGGTGTTTTTGCATCATTATTTTTCTCTGAGCAGAATCAGTCTTGGAAACTGTATAATGACATCCTTCCTAGAAGAAAAAAAGTTTCCTCCAATTACTTCAGAAGACTTCCGCTGATGCTCTACTTCTGATAACCCTTCAGGCAAAGAGCTACTTTTGAACTTTGCACTTTGCCCTCTGAGTTTCATGACCCCGAGTAAGATCAATGCCAGAGTCAAAGTGTCAGCAAAAATGAAAATGATATGCACAAATTGTTATTTATACAAGCTCCCTGATTTTGTTTACTGAGTTGAGCATAAATATTTCCTTTTGATTAAGAGCAAATGTCTTTACTCTCTGTAGGGACCTGCTGTTCTACATGATTTCATCTTTCGAAGACAACTGCAAAGGGTGAAAAATTAATGGAGAAAAGCAGATTGCTACAAGAAATTCCTCTGGGGTTAAATAGCAGATGATAATGACTTGGTCCTGTGGTCATTTGGAGCCCAAAAGGAGGAGGAAAACTCACAGTAGATGCAACATTCTACTGACATACACACTTATCTATGAATGCATATCATGCATATGTATAAGTCCATGCACAATTTATGTATATGTATATTTTTTCAAAACTATTGGTATGATGTAACAATGATAGATTAATTACATAGATCACTAATAAAATATGTTGACTTTTTGATTGATAGGAAATTAACAATGGATATTGCGTTGCATATTGCTGCTATCTACAGAGTGGTAGCACAGATTAAAAGGTACAGGCAAGCCGAGTTGACCAAATAATATAAGCACGGACTGTTCCTTTCAGTGAACTAGTAGAAATTAGTAGCATCCATCACCTCAGCTATCTTGTATACATATGTGTAGGTATTTTTTTCTTCTTTCCGTTTTCCTCTCCCTCACCTCAGTTTTTCTTTCCTTTCGAGCAGTTGGCAGAGAGTTCATGAATAAAAACCAAGCTGTGTGGGGAAACAGCTCTGGAGAGAGGACACTTATCTTTTCAATGACTCATTCTTGAAATTTGCCAACACGGAGTAATAAGATATTATCCTTAGGTGGTAGAGAACCTTATTCCAGAGAGAAATAAGCACAATTAAAAATAAAAACATCACAGAGCAATGGACAATTACATTCACTTTTTTTTTTAAATTTTAGGGAAGGGTCTACAGGGTGTTAAGGGTTTCACTGCTAGATTGGACTCGTAGTGATCTGCCTGTTTACGGCCTCCCAAGAGCTGGGGTTACATGTGAGCAGCACCACACCCAGTGTCAATTGCCAGCTCAGGGAGGTCCAGGGATTGAACCCCCGGCCCCTGAGCCTACTTGTAGCTGCTTTAATCCGCTGAGCTATTTGGCTGGCCCTACATTTACTTTTGATAACTAACTCATACAAGATGTGTTATAAAATTGATAAGACATTTTAAAATTAATTTTATTGAGAAAGAAATAACAATGAGACAGTTTCAAAACAGGTTAGTAGG
>NDGN011369117.1:0-14239 GCA_002564285.1 Tympanoctomys barrerae | reverse complement strand
AAACATTAAAAAAATTAAAATATATTTTAAAAATAGGCATAAATAATTATATAATTCTTATGTACAATAACATTTTTGGAGACAACTACAACTTTCCCCAATAGAGGAACAGCCAAGTAAATTATGTGAAAAGTCAGAAACTATTAAACACAGTGTTTATAAAGAATGCCTAAAGAACTAAAAAAGCAAGATTCAAGTATGCATGCACTGAACAGTCTCAACTGGGTTTTAAAAAAAAAGATAAGTATATATAAAATACTGGAAGGTAACATACCAAATGGGGTGAGAAGGTTGCTATATATATATAATATATAATATATATAGATATAGATATAGATATATTTTTCTGTGTATTGTCCAAATTTTTCTACAAAGGGCATGCAGTTTTTCCATACTAAAATGCAGACACCTTAAGCATTTTGTGAGTAGGGCTGGGTGTGAAAAGGCACAAATGAGGCTATTTGAAGCAGGAACAGCTTGAGCATAGCAGGAGGCAGGACGAACAGTTGTGTCTCCTGGTCAGCAGGGAGATTAGTCATGAAGAAAGATCATTTGGGGAAACTGCGAGAAACAGAGTTGACTGAGCACAAAGTCAGCAGGCAATGATGGCTTTGAAAAACATTGCACAAGCCAGGACCTGGCTCTGTATGCATTGAGGCCTCTGGAGATTCTCAGTCAAAGGACGTGCTGGCAGCAAGGGTCATGGGTGGGGTTGGAGCAAATAGGGACTGTCTTGAAGCATGGACACTGACAGGCTGTGGTCCACCCCTGGTGAAGAGAGGTGGGCTAGGGTAGGAAAAGAAGGAAAGGGTAGGTCTAAAAGAGTCATGAAAGTAGATGAAACAATTCTTGGTGACAGAGTCAATACAGAGAATGAGATCAATATAGTGAGGCAAGCCAGGATGACACCAAAGTCATAATTTGTGTGATTAGAAGGAAGTAGTGACAATGACAAGAATAGTTGGGAAATTCAGCTAATAGAGAATAGAAAGGGAAATCAGTTGGACGCATGATGTATTTGAAGTGGTAAGTCTTGTAAAAACATGGGACATTGTGACTTTAACATTTTTGAACTAAGGAGCATTTTGACCTCAACATAGTTTGACACTGTGGCTAAAAATATTTCATTCAAAGTTTATACAAACATTTGAAAATTCTTTTAAAACAAACAAAAAATACTTTCAAAATATTATCTGAGTGGGAGCACCAAGATGGCTGAGTAGTAGGCAGCAGAGAAAGAGCTCTGAGTCCTTGTCCAGATGCTGGAATATAGCAATGTGAAGGAGATGAGAAAGAGGGAAGTGGGTGACCTGCACCCAGGGAGGATCTGAAGCATGATGTGAAGCCCATGGAGAGAGTGAAGAGAGAAATTTCAATGAAGAAGGAGGAGGTAGCTAGCAGTGCCTTCTCTCTGAGATGCGACTCAATGTGTGAGAGGAGCAGTTCAAACCTGCAGACATGTGGTGACAGTTGGGGGTCCCAGAGGCCTCCACAGAGAGACACAGCAGAGGAGGGGAGCAGCAGACATGAAGGACAGCACTAGCTGGTGGTGGGTGCAGAGGGCCCAGTCATCCTGCATGAGAGAGCCATTGGCCACGAACCATCTTGGAAAGGGGCTGACTGAGCTCAGAACTCAGAGCAGCTTCGGGCTCCATCTAGTGGCTTGCGGCTGGGATCAGGCCCATGGAAGGTACCATAGGAGTCTGGTCTCAGCCAGAAGGCGCAGGCATGCTGAGATTCTCTACTACCATACCAGAAAGCTACAGGCTTGCTGGAATAAATCAGCACAGGTCTGGACTCTGTCTCCACGCATTATGGACAAACCTGGGAGTGGACTTTTTGTCTGTCTGCCTGCCTGCCTGCCTGCCTCTCTCTCATTTTTTTGCTTTTGTTGTTTTATTTTTGGTTTTTTTTCTCCTTCATTGTTTGATCTTCTTTCTATATGAGTGTGAACCTGGTTTCTAGCCTTTTTGTGGTTCTGTTCTTTTTCATCTCTTCTCCTTTTTCCTCCAGTATTTTGAACCACTTTCTCAACTTAGTGTGATCCTCCTTTGTCCTCTAGCCTTACTTCTAATCTCTTTCTCTTCTTCCACTTTTCTATTTTCTCCATAACCCATTTAGAAATTTAACCTCGAGGACCAAACTGATTAAGGACTTATATACTGCATTTATATTTTTAAAAATTATGTTAAATAACCACAAATCTAGGGCCAGCAAGAAAGCTCAGCAGACTAAGCACCTGCTCAGGCAAGTGCAGGGACCAAAGTTCCATCCCAGGCACTACATGCTGAGCTGCCCCCAACCCCAGGCAAGCTGAGCTGGCCACTGAGACTGGGAATGGTGGCACATGCCTGTAAATTCAGCACTGGGGAGGCTGAAAACAGGAGGATCACTATGAGTGCAAGCTGCATAGTGAGACCATGTACCAAATACATAATAAATAAATAAATAAATAACCACAAATCTAGTTCATACAGTTAAAGGTAGCAAATTAATGGCTAGTTCAGTTTGTCATTTTCTAGGCTGTGTTTGATGGTTTTATCGTTACGGATGATACCACCATAGCCAAAAGTGACATAATTGTTGTAAACAGATGTGGTCCCTGGTATTCCAAGACTGAGACTAAAGGTCACAGAAAATACAGTGGCACAGTGCCGAAGAACCAGAGGCTGGGCAAAATAGGCAGCAATTTTTCATTCCTACCAAATTGAAGAGATAGGATCTTGCAACAGACTCAAAGCCCAAAAAACAGTTATACTTCAAAGATATCTTGGGTTCCAAATACTAGCAATAAACCAACCCACCATATGCACTTTATAAGCATCACCCAGGAATTAAAATTTAAAAATGAAAAGAAAATGAGAAGGCACTTAAACAAGATGCAACCCCAAGCATCCAGTTCACCAAAGGCAAAACCAAGGGCCAATGAGATGGAACAGTCTGAAAATCACCTACTTGGCCTCTCTGAAGTGGTAACAACAAAGCAAATGGAATGAGGCTCTAGAAAAATATCAAATCAGAAATAATTTCTCAGTTAATTGCAGAGATGATGTTCAAAATGAAAACCATGCTTAGTGACTCTAGAGCAGGTATGGACAAAAAAAAATAGAACATAGGAAAATTAAGAAGGTTATGAGCACTCAATGAAAGAAAGAAATGGAACCCATAAGGCAGATTCAGGCAGATATTCAGGAGGATAGGGGGCCGGGAGATGGCAATAAAAGTTGTAATGAAAGTATCTGCAGCAGATTAAGCCAATGTGAGAACAGGATCTGAGATACATAGAATAAAAGCCAGTGGCTAGTGATCATGAAAAAGAAAGATTTAAAATTAGCAAGGGACCATGAGAAATCAATACAGCAACTACTAGAAGAATAAGAAGAATAACTCAAGATTGATTGGCGTTCATGAAAAAGCAGGAGATAACACAAATGATATAAAAAAGAAACTTTCCACAGATGCTATGGCAGAGAAAAAGAATTATCTCTACTTCTCTGGTAGAGAAAAAGAATTAGAAATACACATAAATGAGACACAGAACTCCAATTAGCCACACACAAAAAATTATAGACAGGCATGTCATAGTCAAAACTCTAGAAAGTCAACACAAGAATAGAATCTTAAATCTGTTAGGGAAAAGAAACAAATCACCTACAAAGGACAGTGTGTCAGAATCACAGCTGACTTTTCAGCACCAACTCTCAAGTCAAGGAGAGCGTGGAGTAAAATAGTTCAAGTTCTAAAGGAAAACAGCCTTCAACCCAGATTGATGTAACCTACAAAGCTATCTTTCAAAACTAATGGAGAGCCAGGAGTGATGGTGCACTCCTGTAATCCCAGTACCCGGAAGGCTGAGACAGGATTATTGTGAGTTTGAGACCAGCCTGAGCTACAAAGTGAGCTCAAGGCCATCCTGAACTGCACAGTGAGACTCTTTCTCAAAAAGACAAAAAGAGAGAGAGAGAGAGAGAGAGAGAGAGAGAGAGAGAGAGAGAGAGATAAGATGCTTCCATGGCAAAGAACACCTGAAGAAATTTATGACCATTGAACTAGCACTTCAAAATGTTTTGAAGGACATTCTAGAAAGAGACAACAAGGACTACAACTCCATGAACCCCAGCAGATTGAATATACCAGGCAAGGCAAACAAAGGGATGGAGAAAAGAGGGGGCACCAACAACAGGAAAATAGCATGACAAGGTTAAGTCAATACATATCAGTTATAACCATCAATGTTAATGGCCTCAATTTACCAATTAAAAGACACAGACTAGCAGAATGGATCAAGAAGAAAGATTCAACAATATGTTGCATACAAAAAAAACCACATTTAATTCAAAAAGATATTCATAGACTGAAAGTCAAAGGAAAACAATACTCTAGGCACCAGCAACCCAGAAAAAAAAGCAGGGATAGCTATTCTATCTGTAAAGTAAATTTCAAAACTGATGACAAGAGGTGAAGAAGGCTACTGCATCCTTCTAAAGGGAGCAATCCAAGAGGAAGAGATAATAATCCTAAATATATATGTAACAAATACAAATGTACCCAACTATATAAACCAAATATTAATGGGCAGGAAAAGTCAAATAAGCACTAATACAATTGTATTGGGGGACATCAATACCCAAAATGTCATAAAAAAGCAAATTAACTAGACCAAAAAATCAACAATGAAATATTAGAAGTGAACCAAACATTAAACAAATGACTTAATAGATGTCTACAAAGTATTCTACCCCACAACATCAGAATATACATTCTTCTGAGTTGTACATGGGACATTCTCCAAAATAGAGCACATGCTAGCTCATAGAACCTGCTTATTGTTATGGTCTGTGTCTAGTTGTCCCCTCAAAGCCTCATGCAGTCATGGGGCCAACTTCTAGAGTTTGTGATTAACTCTTGATCCACTGGAATTATGGGGGTGAATGCTGCTGGGATTATGGGTGTGAGTACTACTTCCAGCCTGGGACGGATAGTCTGAATGCAACTTAAGGGAGACAGACTTGCTCTCTTTACCATTGTTGCCTGTAGCCATTGTGGCTGCTGCTACTCCCATTTTCTTTCTGTTCTTTGCTGCTACCATGAAAGGTTGCCCTCTGCCGTGTGTCACTCTGCCTTGAAGCCAGCTGAGTATGGACTGAAGCTTCCAATAACTGTGAGCTAAAAGAACCTTTCCTTCCCACAGTGATATATGTGCACCATGTTTATAGAAGCACAATTTGTAATAGCTAGATCTCGGAAACAACCAAAACTGAGAAATGGATATAGCCCATCTTAGAAACAGCTCATCTTGGAAACAGCCCATCACCCAAGAAGTGGATAAAAAAGATGTGGTCTTTTTATTCAATGGGGTACTGCTCATCCATAAAGAAGGATAAGTTGGAGACTGTTATAGGTAAATGAATGCAACTCGAGACCATACTCATAAGTGAAATAAACCAGATGCACATGTGTAAGTAAATATATTATTCCCCTAGTGTGAGAAGTTGCAAGAGTAAAAAAGATCCAAAATGTACAATATATATTGTAAAATGGGAAGAAACTTCAAAGGGAAAGAGAAAACTAGAATTAGGGAATGGAGAAAAGAATGAAGGGAAAAGCAAAAAATAAATATGCATATATAAAATATAGTTAAGATAGTTATACTACTAATTTCTTAGTTCACTGAAAGAGGTTTGTGCTAATATTGTTTAGACAATTAAATGCCTATATCTTGTACTCTGAGTAACTCATTTAAAGATAACAATATGCAATTTATTAACCACTGTTACCCTCCTATGATCTTGTTTTAAAATTTTATTTTTCTCTTTAAAATAAAAGTTATCTGAAAACATCTTTCCCCAATAATATGATTTCTTGGTCAGTTTTCTGCCACAGATTAGACTTGTTCAAAATGTTTCATTTTTTATGAAAATTACTTTTATTGGAGCAAATGATTTTCACTTATATTTTATGATGGTTTTCCCCATAACAAATATTATCCCTTATACCTTCTGCCACTTTAGAATGTTTCATGTGCACTATTTATATCGTTTCCCAAGGTAAAATTTTATAGATCTATCTTCTGCCAAGAATTTTGTATTCTTTCATGGCTTTGTGAGTAATAAGCCTGCTATGTCACTATAATGGGTGACAGTTTACTTTGCATTGACCATTTCTGTCAGGGCTGGGTAAAAAACAGAGCAAACAAAAACCAACGCCAGGGTCAAAACATGAGTCAAGTGTCTCTGGGATTACAAGACTGGTTTTCTTGCTGTCATCATTTTGCAGGCATCAACCAACAGCAGCTATGTTCCCTCTCTGAGATCTGTGTCTGGCTTTTAACTCACCTAGAGGCCTTGGATACCCCCACCCCATGACTGTCTGTGCTTTGGTCTTATTGTGGAATAGGGGTGTCTTGGAGGGAGAAAAGGTCCTTGTCACTAAGAGGGGCCATCAGCCACGCTGACTATGTCTAGTAGAAATTATTGAGGAAGTAAGGGGAGTGTGTGTGTGTGTGTGTGTGTGTGTGTGTGTGTGTATTTCAAAAACTTCATGATGAATGTTCTAGTCTTGAATTTTCTCTTGAAGGAAATGCAGAAGGATATGGATGAGAAGATGGACGTTCTAATAAATATACAAAAGGACAACAAACTGTAAGTGTAGTTTGGATCCATCATCCTTCATCCCTAAAGAATCTCCCTCCTCCTCCTGGCTGAAGGTCCTTGGGAGTCAGAGGACAGTCAGACTCCTCAGGGAGTTGTCTTGGCTCCTGATGGCTCAGTGGCTTGGAGCCAAGGCTTTCCACTGCCACCTGGGCACAGATAGAAATTCTCTCCCCAACTCTCCCTAAACCCCAGCCCTCTTCGAAGAGGATCAAAGGAGCAGCAGGACCTCAGGCTGATAGGAACGGCTGACACAGACTCCCAGCTCAGGCCCAAGAAAATGGACAGAGCTGACAGAGCACCATCGCCTCTGCACAAGAAGGTGATGGAACCACAAAAACCAAAAAAGGACCCACTGGATTCCCTTCACCAGTGTAGGAGCTGCTGCGTAAGTGAAGCCCTGCCTGAGCCCAGGACTGGTGCTGTAGCCTCGGCTCCCCTGCCTGGCCTGCCCCTGAGCTCTTGCTGTAAAGAGGCTGCTCCCATACCCTGGTGGCCCTTGGGTGCCTCCCCAAGCTGGAGCCTGCCCTTACCTGCCTTGTCTCCTCTACCTGGGGTTTTCCTAAGCCTGACCGTGTAGGACTGGTTCCTGGATGTGCCTGTTCCCAAGCTCCACTGCATTATTCTGTCCTTTCCTGTAGCAAGGCTTGATGAGGTACCTGGCAGGTTGGCCACCTTGGACCAAGGAAAAATGACCTTTCTTGTGCCGTTTCTGTCCTCTGCAGGAGAAATGTATATTGTGTGCCTTAAAGACCAACTGCAATCAGGGGTAGGTAGATCCGGCCAGAAGTCCCTCTTCTCAGTGGGTGTCTCGTTATCCCAAAGGGAGTGTGCTCCAGATTCTATCAAAGCCCCACTGTAGCTGTGTGGGGCATAGGGACAGTAGTGGACTCTGCCACTCAGCACAACCACTCAGTCATAGAGGACGTGGCACCAGGAAGGAGGACTGACTGGGGTGGCCAAGCCCGAGGCTGCTCCCCAGAGGTTCCCGTGGTGGGGAGGGTGCCCTGCCAGCTGCAGACCTGACTTGCCTCAGGGTCCTGCCTTTCTCCCCACATAGCAGGAAGCTTCCACGCCAGGCCTGGGAGTCCTTTTCACCCTTGGCATCTGGAGCTGCCTTCTGATGTATCTGTGCCTCTTCCCCGATGAGACGGAGTATGTGCTTCCAACCTAGTCAGCCACAGAACCCACCAGCAGCTCTGGCTCATCCTTTGCCCACACGTAGGATTTGCCATCCCCTTTAATACCACCCCTACCCAGGCCTCCACCCTGAGATTAAAAATCTTCATCTAAAGCCGAAAGGGTTGTCATCATTTTGAGTCCTAGTCCAAAATTTGGATGTGCAGAGTGTTGATAGTTTTGTTCTAAATCCGCATATGTCAGAATCCAGCCCTTCTCTGCTTCCTAAAGTGTTGGTCAGAAGGTTCATGTTGGTGACCACAGGTCTCCCCGACTTTAACTTCCTCCTTGCCTCCTGGTCCGCAAAAGTACCAGGCCAAAGCCCTGGGAGGCAGGGAAGAGCAGGTGCCAGGGTACATGGTCTCAGCATTCCCCACTGCTCTACCCTTCTCCTCATGTTCTCAGCTCTTGCACTCTGCATGGAGCCTGCCATCATGACTGACTCAAGGAACTCCCAGGCCTTGATGTGGCCTACAGTGCCACCCTCTGAGATCTTAGCATCAACAGCACTCAGGTCCCTGCTGCTCAGAGGAACTTGGTGTCCTTCCTGGGCTCTGGGGATATGTCTTCCTTACCCCCTCGAAGCTTTCTGCCTTCCAAACCACTTGCATCCCTTTGAAGCCTTGACCAGTTTGGAAGAAGCTAGTGTTTCCCTCCTAGCTTCTGTTTGTCCCTTCTCTCTGCCCCTAGTCACCTACTGAGGGAAGATGAAACTTAGCTATGAGGTGGAAAATCAGAGGAAAGAAAGAGGTGGACAACACATGTCTCAATAAGCCATCTTGCCACCCATGTGATTCTTTCTCTTCAGCTTGACAGGCGACAGACAAATGGGATTCCATATTTTGTTTTACACAAGATCTTGTTTTATCTCTTTGCTAAGTTGGATGCTTCTACTTTTTATCCAATAAATAACTGGTCAGATTCTTAATGGAAGGAGTAATGCATTTGGTGCTTCAGATATACATTTGAAAAGCAAAAACCAAAACACACATAGTCCTTACTCTAAAGGAGCTTATAGTTTTAAAAGAGAGACAACAAATATGCATAATGAGAATACACAGCATAAACAAATAAGTACAAATAATAAGCATGTGGTGAGAGCAGAAATGGATCAGCTATGAGGAACAGGACAGGGGTGCATATGGCCCCAGATTTATTTCTTATTGTTGCCACAGCTTGATAACATAGTCACACATTCAGGGAATTAGAACCTGAGTGTCTTTGGAGGACATTACTCTTGCTGGGACTTCCCAGACCTTGTTTCTTGCCACTGTCTCTGTGACTTAGACTCAGAAGTAACCCACATCACCAGTTCTGTCATTAGCTATGACTAAGTTACACTAGAGGAAAGAATATATCAGAGCCCTTAAAAAAAATTCCACCTTACCAACAGCCCACTGTTCCTGTGTCTGTGGTTGGCAGCCTGCAGAAGCTGTTCTCCCTCTTCCAATGGAGTAGGTGTTTTGGATCCTGGTGCTCGTGCCTCCCTGGCTTCCTGGCTGCCTTGCCTCCTGCTTTTCCAGCCCCATCTTCTTTTTTGTTTCTCTTAGTTACTGCTCATCTGCTGTCCTAGTCAGTCTGGGTCACTATAACAGAGTACTGTAGACTCAGTGGCTTACAAACAACACAACTCTGTTTCGCACAGTTCTGCACGCCAGAAAGTTGAAGATCGAAGCACCCATAGGTGCGGTGCACAGTGTGGGTTCCTTTCCTGATTCATAGACTGCGCTTTCTCACTGTGTCCTCTCATGGCATGAGGAGCAAGGGAGCCTCCAGATCGGTTTCCTATTTATTTATTTAATGAATTTAGTATAGGGTCTACAGTGTCTCACTACGTAGATCGGACTCATAGTAATCCTCCTGTTTTCAGCCTCCCAAGCACTGAGATTACACGTGTGTGCCACCACACCAGTCTCAGTTGCCATCTCAGTGTGTCCCAGGGGTGGGATCGAACCCCGGTCCCTGTGCCTGCCTAAGCAGACACTTTAGTCCACTGAGCTATCTGGCTGACCCCACATCTCTTTCCTAATGACACTAATTCCATTCATGAGGTTCTGCCCTTGAGACCTAATCACTTCCCAAAGACCCCCACTTCTGTGACATTCCCTGTAGTGCACCATCCCCTGTGTACATTTTAGAGGTGTCTGTGTCTTTAATGTGGACAACTTCTCAGTTTTCTTTATATCCCTTTACTACTTTGTGGGACCTAATTCTCTTCCTTCTTGGAAACTGGGGTGAGGGGATCAACTGTTGATGGCAGTCCCAGAATTAATACACTGTTTGTTCAGTGAATGATTATGTAGCACTCAATCACCCCTTGAGGATCAGAAGACCAAATTCTAATTACACAGGCCTTCCTGGAAGAAATAAAATTGGTTTCAGTATAGAGTCTAAATTAATTGATTAATTAGTAGGGAAAAGAAAAATGGACAGGAACAAATGTGATAGCCTGCATGACCTTAAAAGCCAATGCCTGCTTCTGTCCTTTATGTTCAGGAAAAATAATACTTTTTCCTTAAATGAGTATCTGTAATCACAACTTGATTAATTAGAAGATGCCTTTTCTATTCATTTTCTCATTAGCATTCATCTGCTACCTTATTGCTCCTACCAGATAAACCACCTGAGATGGGAATGCAAATTTGAGAAAGACCAGTGTCAACTTTGCTCTGAAGAAGAATGCATTTCAACAATGGTCCCAAGTCTCAGCCTCTGTCAGATGACCCCAAGCCTTGGACTCAAGCCCTGACCTCCCATCCAAGCTTAGATCTCCCTGTCTCCCTGAGGCCCCTCTAGCCTGTCAAACTCAACACAGCCAAAAATAAACTCCCCACCTGCTCCCCCAAATCCCTTTTCTATCTGACATCCTGACAGAGGTTCTTGCCCTTGCTCCACTTCCTGACAGGTGGAGCACAGGAGGATCTCTCGCTGAAGGCTGGACCGTGCTCCCCACCAGGGCCTTTGCTTTCTTAAGCCCATCTGTCTGCCTGTCTGCTTGGTGCCAGGCAGGCAGGAGGAGCCCTGAGGTGCTCGTGAGCTTAGGGCCCCTTCTCTGAGCATCCTAGCCCTGCTGCACTCCTCTTCTGAAGCTCTGTGGGTTATTGTAAGGATTTCTCAGAATGTGAGTAAAGTACTGATGACAGGGCTTGTGGCGAGATTTTCTTTCCTCTTTATCCTTCTATCATCTCCACCATGTCCATCTCAGATGGCTCTCAGGGCCTTTCTTGGAAGAACTGGGGATAGGAGAAAGGGGTAGTGTTCCATAAGGGCAGACTGCGTAGAGTTCATTGCTTACTCTCTACTTCTGCCTCTTGTTGGATGCGTGGATGTGGAAAATACTGCCCATTTCTGCCCCTGCTACCACTTGGCCATTCAAGACTGACATTTTCTCTCTTCTTCCAACAGCAAATGAGCTTGCAGTCCTGAGGAACCTTTATAACATGTCAAATGTCTATTTCTAAGCTCCCACTTCCATCTGCACTCGAGTCCAAGCTCTAGGCATCTGGATCTTCAATTACTTGCCATAGATTCTGACTCATCCTTCTCAACTCCAATAGTTTCCACTTAAGCCTGGAATCCTTGTGCACACCACCTCCAGATATTTCATTCCTAACTGCTCCTTTCATCTCTCCCATCCACCCCCTACCCACAAATCTTCAGCACCCATTACTTATGGAACAACATCTGTTCTCTTTCAAGACCTTGCCTACCACTTAAGACCTTGCATTGCTAATCTTCAACTTCTGGACTTTTCTCCTCCACCCCCACCTGTGAATCCTACACTGTAGGGTCCCAATTGTGACCCTCATCTTATCCTTCCCTCCGCCCACCTCATCATTTACCTCTTAAAGACTCCAGACCTTTGAAGGACTGCCCTCTGTCTCCACACAACTCCTCAGAGACACAGTACTAGGTCACTTGGCCATTTGGAGATATTTCCCATATTTCATACTCTCCCCACCTTGCATGTATCTTTCCTGTGCATGCAAGATGGTCAGTTTCCAAAGACAGGACTTGTCCTCTTCATTCTTGCAATAGGGGTCAGAACTCTGTACTTGGCAAGTGCTCAGGAAATATCGTCTGCCACACTTGTGCTGCCTGGCCTGCGGCATTCACAGGTCGGCCTGCTTCACCTTGTCTCACACTCCTGGAACTTGTAGTCTTGGTACTGTGAATGTGCTTCAAATGTCCCAGCGTCTCTTCCACATGGATCTCTCCAGGAGCAGAGAGGCCTTGGGGAGGTCCCAAGAAAGTTCCCCAAACTATAGATATTTTCATCCTAGATTATGTTGGGGGAAAACACGCATGTGATTGTGTCACGTACTCAGATTGGCTGATAGGCTGAGGACATTTTCTCCCAATCTAAATAGGTGCCAGTTTTAAGAATTGAAAAAGGCCACAGAGAAGCAGCTTCCAGGGTCAGCTGGAGCGCCACCCTCTGCAGATGCTCATGCAGCTCTAAGCTCATCCATCTCTGAGGACTAAGCGGCAGTGGGCACCTCTACCCTTTGTTAACTCACCCTACCCCAGCCCCACATCCCCCAGCTCAGGGGCAGCAGGCAGAGGTGTGTGTCCTGTCAAGGCAGGTTTACCTGGCTGCCAAACAGCTGTCAAGTGTACCCTTGGGGAGGGATCTGCAGGGAGCCACAGCGGCCAGTTCTGCTGACATTACACATTGGCCAGCTTTGCTGATGATCTGCTCTTCTATGGATCTCAATGTCACCTTATGTGGAACAGCACGATACTTAACCATGTTTCTTCTCAGCAGAATGCTATTCTTGTCTGCATACAGTCAGGGAAGGGGTTCTATCTTGGGGCTCACCTCACCTTTTTGCCACATGATCCTAGCCTCCTAGACATATGTGAGACCCAAATGATTAGATCAAGATGGTTATCAAACTCAATTGGCTTCCAGAACTAAGAGCTGGAGATCAAAACACGGATCAAAACAAAACAAAACACAGCTGCTGTGATAACACAGAATTGCTATTTCTTAAGTCAAAGGCCTTCACTTCACAGTCCCAGTTTCCTAACATATGGGCCAACTCCAGTAACAGCCAGGCCTGCAACAAAATGAATTCAGATCTACTCTAATTTAAAAAGTAAGTAAATGACGTATAGCTGTTTTGAAAAGAGGAAGGATGTGTGTACTAAGAAATCAAACAATAGGAAAATATAAACGTGAAAGAGACTAGGAGTGGCTGTGGTAGAGGACAGAGATGGGTCCCCTGTAAGAGCATCTCACATCTGTGACAGTGACCAGTGGTAACAGAGTGAGGTGCACCTGGCTTACCTCAGCCATTCACAGGTTACAGGTGCTACGGCCCCAGGCTCTGACTCACCAGTCACCAGAAAAACACAAGGGGGAGTCATGGGGAGCCATTAGAATGAGGAAGGCTGGGCACAGAAGGAAGCCAGCCTCATATTTCCCCCACGGCCATGGCCCTGGCACAAGGCATACTCACAGATTATAGGTACAGGCCAGCCCCAGAGGGGTGTGGGTTTGGGCCCAAGCCTCCACCATCTCTGGCTGCAGTCAACACCAGTTCCTCTTAGGCTTGACATATCTGACTACGTTCCATTTCCATGAGAATGGGCCACTACCCACTCCTGAGGTGCTAGCCTGACTGTCCCCAGAAGTCCCTAGGATCTTCCAGCATCCCTTCTCCCTTTTTATATCTGTGGTCAAGGTGACCTTGAGATATTTCTCTACTAAAACAAAATACAACCAAACCAATATCATTCTCCAGAATGGAAATTAAGCAATAAGCCTGTTGTCTTCTACTGCAGAGGATTCTGGATGGGGAGCAGTGTGCCTGGAACGTGACAATGGAATAGCACCTAGTGTTACAGGCAGCCTAGTTAGATAAAAATATTATAGGCAGTCAGATAGGGCCAGGTCCTCCTCAAGAAGACAAGATGGTAAACAAGGTGACTTTATAACTTGGAAGAGACAAACACTCCATATAGGCCATACCTCAAGACAAAAGAGGAAACAAATACAGTTACATACTTCCCTAGGGAGGGGCATCAGGGATTGATATTCTAAATAGGTATCAGTCACCTTGAAAGAGCGCAAATGAATCACTAGCCCAACCCCCAACAGGAAGAGGCCCTGTCCCATATTCATGTGCACTTGCTAAGTGGCTTGCTTCCCCCTTTGGTCCTGGGCGTAATCAACTATACCTGAGCAATGGTGCTTGTAATCCCATTGGTTGATCATAGTTTTGTCCCACCCCACATCCACCTAAGCAAGTCCCCATATTTTCTACTTTAGCTCTGCATGGTTTTGCCCTATAAAAATAGCCTGAAAGAGACAGCTTCCTGGGCAACCCACTCAGGCCCCTCTTCTGTCCTCTCTGAGACAGAAGCTTTCTTTCCCAATAAATATTCTACTCTCAACCTCCGTT
>NDGN011369107.1:0-14574 GCA_002564285.1 Tympanoctomys barrerae | reverse complement strand
TCATGGTCCCTTGCTATTTTTAAGAGATCTTTCACTTGGTGATTGCTATGTTTTCTAAATCTGATATGTGGTCTTCGCTTTTTGGGGTTTGGGGGTTTGTTTTATTTTATTTTGTTTTTTGTTTTCTTGCAGTAGTTCGGGTCAAATTCAGGACCTTGTGCTTGCTAGGCAGGTGCTTATAATGCTCATCTGTCTCCTGGCCCATGATATTTGGTCTTTTCATTGATTGATTTTGCTGCATATGCTTGCAATATAACTTTTAATCTTCTGGATATTTGTTTGAGTCTGTTTTATGGAATACAGTTCTTCCCTATTTTGGACATGCATGGTTTCCAGCATTTCCCTAAGAATTTTTTTTCCCTAATCTGTATCTACTGTAGATTCACTGACCCTTTTTGATTATGATCATCATTTCTTTAGCAAACTGTGCGGTAGTTTCTGCCTTTTTTTTTTTTTCTTTCTTTTTTTTTCATTTCCACCTTAGTGCCCACTGGATTTGCCTTGCCAATCTCAGTGCTGCGATTTCATCTTGCTTCCATATTTTCTTTCTCTTACTTTTTTTTAAAATTTGTTTTCTCAGTTGATGCTTGTAAATTGCTTACAGGAGTTAGCTTTATTGCTAGTTATCAAGACATCCTGAGGAAATGATTTTTTTAAGAGAAAGAAAAAAGCAAATAAGAACAAGGACAAAAAATAAAAATACAGTATTTCAAAACAGGAATAGAAAAATTAAGTTATTTTTATACTATACATCTATATTGTCAAATTTGTTGCTCATCTTACCAGATATAGGCATGCAAAACTTGGTGAAAGGTATTCCAACAATGATTATTATATTTTATATTGCTGTCTTGAATGTAGTTGAGGTGTTCTAAGGGTAGCTCACTTTGACTTGCTAGTGTATTCCAACATCCTGTCTCCTCATTTTGTTAGGGATTATAGATTGTTACCTGTTTGGCATAGCACTCAGGTTTTTTATATGCACTGTTGTATTATTTATGACCCCCATACTATCTCTGTATTGCTTTACAGGGAAGAACTACTGATCATAACTGTTACCTTGGTTAAAGTGGTATGAGCTATAATAACAAAAGCAGGGCCAGGGAGATGGCTCAGTGGAATAAGCACTTCCTGGCAAGCACAAGGGCCTGAGTTCAATCCCCGGTTCCGCCAAAAATAAATAAATAAAGCATTAAGCATAGTCCAGAAATGATAAAAAGTGATAACTCTTAATTTGCCACCTTTAACTGTAAAACCAATCAAAAAATTACATCCAGATAAAATTCTCTTACTAGAGCAAGTTTACCCTCAGGGGAGAGAATTTTTCAAAGAGATGGGAGGATGAAGTAGAGAAATAAGAGAAAGTGATTTGAAGCAAGACTGAAGGGTAAATGAAGATTACTTAAGCTTTGAGAAGCCAGTGAACAACATAGTAGAAAAAGAAGGAAAATACCAAAATAACAAAACCAACAGAAATACTAAAAATAATGTTCGCATTTGTGGAAAAAGAAAAATAGATAATCCAGTTAAGAAAAAGAAATTTCTCTGTGATTTCAAGTCTCTGTTTTTTTCCCGGTGTCTGTGGTTTTATGGTAGTGTTCAAGTCAGAGCCCAGATCTATGCTGCTTAATCATAGTGATTCTGCAGTAAGGTTTAGATGGAGGATCCAGTGCTCTCAACTCCACAAGAGTTCATGCTTATCCTAGTTTCCTGCCTTGGGGATGAGTGAAACCTGAGTCCTCAGCTAGTCACCCTAGCTGCTCTGCCCTGGACATTCCATTGGTCATTGGCTGCTTCCCACCCAACCCTGGCCACCCTGAGATCAAGTCAACACATGGCTGCTCTGAGTCCTGTGTGTAGCTTTCCCTACCCCTCCCCAAAGTGTCTCTCCAGGGAACACAGGTGTTGCTGGGACCAAAGTCAGTCATCAATCACTGCAGTTCATATCATCCACCACTCTACTATGCTAGCACACTTCTTGGAGGCCTTTAGGCTTGCCCATGCTTGCTGTCTCTTAGTAGGCTTTCACACCCCAGCCTTGAGTTGAGGAGATGAGTCTAGTTACCACCACTTTTTGCACTGGTTCTTCTCTTTCTCTGCAGATTCAAACGTTCTGAAACTTCTGGGACTTGGGGATTTACCTCCCACCATCCTCTCTTCCTAAATCGCTGTGTTCCAATATCTGGATTCCAAATGTTTTGAAGGCTAACTTGTTGGTGCTTACGAGTCTGCCATCTTCCTGGAAGTACTCCAAATTCTTAAGTCTGAATTTTTGTGTCTTTTGACCAACATCTCCCCTTTTCCCTTAGTCTCCTGGTAACAACCATTTTATTGTTTTTGTGAGTTTGACATTTTAGATGTCACATATAAATTAAATGATGTGGTGTTTGCCTTTCCATGATTGGTGTATTTTCCTTAACACTCTTCCTCAGGTATGTTGTTGGAGATTACTCAAGGTTCATTTGGCATGTGTGTGTGTCCCTGAGCATGTGTGTATATATATGCCACATCTTTATCCCGTTGATGGACAGAAACTTAGATTGATTCTGTATCTTGGCTACTGTAGAATAATTAATAATGAACATTGGAGTGAAGTTTTATCTTTTGACTTGTTACTTTCTAGTCCTTTGGTTACACATACTGAAGTGGTAATTGCTAAATCATATGGTAGTCTTTTTATTAGGAGCTTGATTCTGTGATCTGTCCTGGCTATACTAATTAACATTCTCACCAGCAGTGGCCAAGATTTCTTTTTTGTCCATATCCTTACCATCATTTATTATCTTTCACCTTTTTAAAAAAATAATCATCCTAATGTATATCTGTGCTTCATAGTTTACATTTGTATTTCTCTAGTATTAGTGATATTTTGTACTTCCTTATTTAACTTTTAGTTGTATATGTAATGTCTTTTGACAAATGTTTTAGGTCCTTTGACCACTTTTTAATAAGGTTGTTTTCTTCCTATTGAGTTGTTAAATTCCTTATGTAGTTTTTAAATATTCACTTTTTAATGTATCTGGTTGTTGCAAGGTCTCACTACGCAGCCCAGATTCTTGGTGATCCTTCTCCTTTCACCCTCCCCAGAGCTGGGATTACAGGCATAAGCCACTATGCCTGGACTCTGGCCAGCTGAGCCCACCCTGGGGGTGGGGCTAGCAAGGCATATGGCTACAATCGAACCACAGTCCCTGCACTTGCCTGAGCTTGCCTAAGTAGGCGCCTTAGTCCGCTGAGCTATCTCTCTGGCCTTTTTTCTTGTCTTTTTTTGTTTGCAGAATGTAGCAACTCATTGATATCTTGGGTATCCTGGGGAGAAACAGCAGCAGGAGTGGGGAAAAGGTAAATAAGAAGGCAAGATCCAGGTCATGTGGTGGCCTGTCTACCTAATTGGTGGATGATCCCAAAAGTACAGGCATTTATTTATACCTTTACAATGTTAATATCACATGGCACAAGGTTGCCTAGTGACTGATAGCTGACATTGACCACGTAGGATAATTTCTTAGGACTGAGGTAGCTTGACTGCTTTAGATAATCTGGCCTTGTCCTGCTCTATTACACATATGCTCAATTTCCAACTTCAGGGACTTCCAACAGCAAAATATTTTAACTCCGTGGATTTCCATTTCTTTTTGTTTTTGTTGCCTGTGTTTTAACAGTTATATCCAAAATTTTGCAAAGACCAATGTCATTATTATAGTTTGTGTATAGATGTCCCCCCAAAACCTCATGATGTCTTGGGGATACTGTTTTAGATTTTGTGATTGATTCATGATCTAGTGCTGATATTAAGGGTGTGAGTGCTATACCCACCCTAGGGTGGGTAGCCTACATAGAATAAAAGGGACTGAGTCTTGTATCTCCTCTTGTTTTTGCTATCTTCCACTGCCATGAATTGTTGCCCTCTGCTGTGTGCTGCTCTGCCTTAGAGCTAGCCATTAGTGGACTAAAATTTATACAAACTGAACTAAACAAACCTTCCCACCCTTTAATTCTGGTTGTTGGGTATTTTGTCTCAACAACAAGAGAAAAGCAACTAAGATAGTCATGAAGCTTGTTTTCTTCTAATAGTATTATAGTTTGGGTTGTTAGGTTGAAATTTTAGTACATTTTGGATTCCTTTTTGTTTCCTTAATGGTACTGAGGATTGAACTCAAGACATTCACACAGAGCTACATCCGTACCCCTCCCTGACTCCCTTTTAATATTTTATTTTGAGACAGGGTCTTGATAAGGATGAAATTATACTTGGAGGTCTCCTGCCTCAGCCTCCCAGAGGACTGATTGTTATATACATAATGTAAGATAAGAGTCCAAATTTCTTCTTTCAGATGTGAATATTCAGTTTTCCCATCACCATTTAAAAAGACTGTACTTTCCTCCTTGTGTGTTCTTGGCATCTTTGTTGAATTTAGTTGCATATAAATGTATTTTTATTTCTGGGTCTATGATTTGTTGTATCGGTTTATCCATCTGATTTTGTGCCTATACCATACTGTTTTACTATGAGAGCCTTGGATAGATTTTGAGATGAGTAGTGTGACACCTCCTGTTTTGTACTTATTGCTCAAGGTGATTTTGACTGTTGGGATGTTTTTGTGTGACCATGTGTATTTTAGGATTGTTAAACTGTTTGTATGGAAAAATACCACTGAAATTGTAGTCCTTGTGCTAAAGTGTCTACAGGGTGTTCCGGGTCGCACTACTAGATCGGACTCTTAGTGAACTGCCTGTTTACAGCTTCCTGAGAGCTGAGATTACAGGTGGGGCCAGCACAGCAGGCAGACCTAGGGAATCAAACCCCTGGCCCCTGCACCTGTTTGCAGGCTCTTTAATCTGCTGAGCTATTTGGCTGGCCCTGGTTTTGGTCTTTCATGTTTTGAAATTTTCATTTTACAAATCTTTTTATCTCTTTGATTAAATTTGCTTGTTTTTATACCATTGTAAATGAGATTGTTTTCTTGATTTCTCACATTATTTGTTAATAATATGTAGAAATGCTGTTGATTTTTTTCTGTCTCACAATTTTACTGTATTCTGTATTCTAACAATTTTTTGGTTGGTTCTTTAGTGTTTTGTGTAAGTAAGAGTATGCCATCTGCAAACAGTAACAGTTTAACTTTGTTCTTCATATGATGACTTTTTTCTCTTCTTTCTCAATTCCTCAGGCTAGGATTTCCTGTACTTTGTTGACTAGAGATACTGAGAGCATTCTTTTCTTGTCTGTGATCTTACATCCAAAGTTTTCATCTTTTTCACCACTGTGTTTTAGTAGCTGTGACATTGTTACATGTTGTCTTGTGTTGGGGTATATTCCTCCATTAATTTATTCAAAATTTTTATCATGATAGAATACTGAGTTTTTATTAAAGTACTTTCTGTATCGGTGGTCACAAAGCTTTTTTGTTTTCTTGATGTGTCACATTTATAGATTGTCATAAGTGACTAATCTACAGCTCAGTGATAGATATCAGTTGATCATAGTGAGTGATCTTGAATCATTGAATTCAGTGGTTCAGTTTGCTGGTATTGTATTGAAAATTTTTGTATCTATGTCCATGAAGGATTTTGACTATAATTTTCTTTAGTCATTTTCTGCCTTTTGTATCTAGGTAGAGATCAATTTGCAGGTGAAATATGCAGTGTTTCCCAGAGGCTCCTGCATTGAGGGCTTGGTCCCCAGAGCAGCAGTATTTGGAGGTAAGGCTTAGAGAACTGATTGGACCTTGATGGTTTTAAGCTCATCAGTCCATTCATTGATGAGTTTATTAGCTGAATAGGTTATTAGGAAGTGTGGCCCAGATAAAGGGCTCCCTGCAGGTGTATCTTTAAAGTGTGTGTATTTCTTCTCTGGCTCTTGCTCTTTGCGTCTAGGAAGTGAGCAGCTCAAGACAGTGTTCCTGCTTTGGATCTAACCCATGGTTAGGAGAGAAATCCCTAAAATCCTGAACCACATAAGCCTTTTAAGTTTTGTGAGTCAGTTGTTTTGTTCTGGTGACTGAAAGTTCACTATATAGAAATGTTCCTTTTGAAGTGTGTGGATTATTAGTGTGTGCATTAGAGAAGGGCTGGTATTCTTTAAGTCCTGAGAAAAATGCAATTATAAAACTGTTAGGTCATTAATTGTACTTGATGTGAAGTTTTTGTTACTTGATTCAGTTTCCTTAGCTATAATTGGTCTTGTTAAATTTTCTTTTACTTTGTTATTCAGTTTTTAAGAGGTTTTATGCTTCTAAGAATTTATGTCTTCTACATTATCTAGTTCTTCACAGTCATAGGAACTCAGAATTCTTTGTATTGCTATGCTAACAGTTACAATGTCTTTACTTTTTTGATTTTGAGTCTTTTCTCGGGTTAGCTAAAGGTTTCTCAACTTCATCTATTTAAAAAATGATTTAGTTTTGTTGATTCTGTTTTCATAGTCTGTATGTCATTTTTGCTCTGATCATTAGAGTGTAACATTAGGCTCTTTGTTTGAAATCACTTCTTTTATAATATAGATAAATAATGTTGAAAACTCGCTTCTAACTGCTTTTGCTGCATCCCATAAGTTCTAGCCCACTGATGCCTCCTTACTCATTATTAATTGGTCTAGGAGTACCAAAAAACAATGAGTAGCAAATTGTTTTGCCAGGGAATGACAAATTCTAGCCTGCCTAATACTACTAGGACAAAATTTTTCGGTCAGAATGCAAGTATCAAATTCAACTTTCAAAGCAGTTGAATGAGAAGGTATGACTAAAAATACTGTGTTTCATATTCATTTGTCAAGGTAATATTTTCTTTTTCTTTTTTTGCTCATTCAGGAGCATATTATTTAATTACATATTTAATTTTCTAAACTACTAATATCTAGTTTTGTACAATTACGGTAAAAAGGATTCTTGATAAGATTTCAGTCTTAAATTTGTGAAGACTTATATTGTACTTTGACGTATTCATACTGGTGAACAGTTTGTACATGAGAGAACTCTATTCTTTCCTTTGGATTGAATGGTCTAAATATGTTTTTTAGGTCCATTAGTGTTACAAGTGTAATTCAAGACAAATATTTCATTACACATTTTTTTTTCCTGTGGTTCTGTTTATTGAAGGTGGAGTATTGGCTTCTCCTTATTGTATTGGTGTCTCTTCTTTCAGAACTTTTTGTATTTATATATTTAAGTTCTTCAATATTGGACACATATGCAGTGGACCCTTGAAGTATGAACTCAGTTCTTTTGCAAGGGCTGGTTGTAACTCAGACTGGTTGTAAGTCAAGACTTTTCCCCATAAGAAATAACGGAAATAGCCATTATGCATTCTGCTCTTCCCAAAGCATCCTTTAATTGACCTTTTCATAATGAGAAAGGCTTATATAATGGCATACTTTGTGAAAAACACCAATAATTTTCCTAGCATATTCACCAAGAAGTTGTAAAATGTGCCTAGTTTACCAGAAACAACAATTTCAACTCATCATTCAAATTGACAGCTTTGGCTTGCAGGAAGGGAGAATGAAATGGAAAGAGTCCCCTTCATAAGAACATCAGGAATCTGGCTCTCTGGTATCCCTTCTCTCCTTGGCATCTGTACTCTACTAAGTCCTGCTTCTGGATCAAACTGTTGGTCTCAACATTTTCAGAACTAAAAGCTGGTCTTAAGTTTATCTGCTGTTTGTCTTTTCTTTAACACTGTTCTGTAGTGGTAAAACATAAGATCCCTGTTCTTAGGACAGGACATTGTCATTAAGCAAATGACAATGATTTGGTGAATCTTTTCTACAGGTGTTCGTAGCTCTCCGTTTTTCAGGGTTTCCTTTGTTTCTGAAGAACTTTGCTATACTGATGGTTGATTCTCTCCTCTTCAGAAAACTCTTCAGCTGCTATTTTCTGTTGCTCAGCCAGAAGTTGTTGAAGCTGCTCTGTGTGCAGTTCCTCTGCATATTTCTCTACCAGTTCTCAACATCACCCGTCTACCTGAAAGCCCAGTGTCTCTGTTATAGTGACAGTGTCATCAGCTACAAGGTCAGTTGAAGCACAAGCTCTTCTACACAGCCTTAAAGTCCTTTTTACTGTCTAGGCCGCACTTTATTCCAGGCACATCTCAGTGTACTTAGACAGATATTGGCCTAAGATTTCTCAACCCCATACAGGAAAAAATTTTTCTTTTAGAGCTCTTTATAGGTTAAATATATATCCAAGACAATGTGGAAACCCTTCAAGAAGTTTCTTGTTTTATAGCTTCTTACAGTTAGCTGTCACCTGCTGGACTAGAGGCTGCAGCAGAGGAGTTTTATTAGGTGGAAAGAACTTGACAGAGAACAATGGGAATTCAACAGCCAGTTCCTCTTCAAAGTCTCTTGGGTAAGCAGTAGCATTGTCCATCATGAGGAGAGCCTTGAGTGGTATGCCTTTGCCCTCTGGATACTGTTTCTTAACAATAGTACTGAGAGCCTCCCTGATCTACTCAAGAGTAAGTATTCTTGTTACCCAGGCTTTTGCCTTACATCACCACATGACCCCTAGCCTATTCATTATGACTTTTTTTTTTTTTTTTCCCACTCTAGGGATCTCAGAGTGATAAACCGAGAGGTTCTATCTTGAGGTCACCACTTGCTTTGGCACATAGCATTAAGCTTAGCCTATATGTCATAGGCTTGTGATCTAGTGTTTTCCCCTCCCTGGATAATGTATGTTCTGAACATTGTCTTCAAGAATAAGCCAGGTTTTTTTGTGAGGTTTTTTTTGGTGGAAACAGGGATTGAACTCAGGCGCTTGCACTTACCAGGCAAGCACTTATTCTACGGAGCTATCTTCCCAATCCAAGAATAAACCATTTTCATCACATTTGAAAACTTTATGAGAGCACAAGCCATTTCTCTTTGTCATCATTTCAAAGTGGTATAATGTAGTTTATAGCAGACCTTCGTTTATCAGTACTGGCTGTTTCACCATGCCTGGTTACACCATGAGCCCAAGTACTCACTTCAAAATAACAAAACTATCACTCATTGATATTATTATCCTTTATTAGATCTTCATTTATATATAGCCCTGGTTTTTTCACCAATAGACTGTAACCTGACATCTCATCTGCCCTTCATTTATTCACACTAGTAATAGCCTTTCAACTTTATCTAATGCTGTTGATCCTGACTAATTTGAGTAACATTTTTAACCACAATAGCTTCCTTATGACAAATCTTTTCTCTGTAAGATTATTGGAGTGATGGATTTTGATAAGCTGTCCATATTAGGGAGATTGGTCACATGAATGCCATTCATAATTCTGTAGCTCCTTTCTTCTTTTTTTTAATTTTTGTATTTGGTACAGGGTCTTACTACATAGCTTTATCTCAGCTTCCCCAGCACTAGGTTTATAGGCATACACCAACACACCTGGTTTCAGTGGCCATCTCATCTCAGAACTGACACAGTATGTGGTACCAGGGTTTGAACCCCTGTCCTTGCACTTGCCAGGCAGACACTTAGTAGAGTTATTTCCCTGGCCCTCTTGTTTTCTATTTTGATTGCTTTCCTTCCCCTCATCTCATCTCCTCTCCTTTCCCCTTTTTCTAGCTTTTTAGGGTTTTGTTTTGTTTTTTTCCCACCAGGGATCAAACTTAGTACCTTGTTCTTGCCAGGCAGGTGCTTATGCCCCTGAGGTGTATCTCTGGCTCCCTGGCCTTGTTGGGACAATTTTGATAGCATTAATCACAGCAATTGTGTACAGCACTGACAAAAATATTGGCTCAGACTGATGCTTACATAATACGTTACATGAGTCTTTGTTTACAGCCACACTAGAAGCTGGCATCAGGACCTAACTCAAGACATGGATCATAAGTTAAACCTAAAATTCCAGTAGTAACCCAAGGTGTTTCTTTGTGAGCCCAGGTATAACTCAAGGGTCCATTATATTGTTACATCCTCTTGTGAAGTTAATTTATCAGTGTATAGGACCTTTTTGACCCTCTGTGCAGTTGTTTTAAAGTCCCTGCTTGATTTTCATTTCAGTTCATATGAAATAGCTTTTTATTCACTTTAAATGTATGTGTGTCATTAAAGATTGAATGAGTTATAGACAATACATTGTTGGGCCTTACTGTTTTTATTCATTTAGCCTATCTGTTTGATAGAATTTATTTATATTCATAGGTAATGATTGTTACACAAGAACTTAGTACTGCTTTATTACAGGATGATCATTTGTAATCCAGTATCTGAAATGTCTTAACAATCAAAAATTCTTAAAAAAAGTTTTTCTTTGTAGGCTTAATTTGCTATACTGGAAAATTCAACCTAGGGCCAGTCTTACATTGAGCTGTGTCCCTAGTCCTTATTTTTTGAGAAAAGGCCTCACTAAGTTGCCCAAGTTAACCTCAAACTTGCAGTCCTCCTGCCTTACACACTCAAATGGCTGAATTACAGGCAGTGAAATTCAAAACATTTTGAACTCACAGATACAATACCTGAGCTTCAACATCTGGTAACATTATGGCTTTTGGATTTTCAGATTAGAGATTCTGTCCTTGAATTTTTACTATATTTTCACGGTTTTCAAGGTCTACTTTAAAAAATGCTTAAACAAAATTTATTACTTTAAAATACTTTCTCTTGCTTTGAACAGTTATCTTTTTGGAGTAATCTTAGAAGGCATCTTTTGTAGGTATTATTAGCTGTGTGGATGTGGCTGTCTTGGTCACAAATTGATTGATAATTTTTACCTTTTGTAGGCATTTTAACATTGAGATGGAGCCAGAAGTTGCAAAGTGAAGTCAGTTGAATGAAGTGAAATGTTTTAAAAAGCCTGTCATTTCCTTGCATGGCTCTCAGCAGCTGTATTCACTGCATGCCTCATAAAGACAGTCACCCAAAAAGAAAGACTTCCCATGCTGCTCCAAAAAGTGGCAAAAACTGGGATAAATGTTTAAAGTGAGGAGCAATATTTTTAAGGAGCATTGATGACAGTGTACCTTTTACTGTAATAATTTTTAAAATTTAATAATCTACTATATTTTTTATTCAGTCTTATAGTTAGTATCTTTTATTTCAATGTGAAATGTTCTGTTAGCACTTCTTTTAACTGAGTCAGTCTAGTGCTGGTGAGTTCCTCCATTCTTGTTTGCTTGGGGATGTGTTTTCTGTGTTGTATCAGTCAGGGTTTTACTAGAGGAACAGATATATTACAAGGAACAGATAAAATACAAGATGTGCAAATTACAAGAAATTACAAAATCGGCTTACAATGGTCAGCCACAGACAGATGAGGAGGCATGCAGAGTGTGTCTCTGTATTGGAGACTGAAGGATTCAGTCCAAGGTCTGGAGCTTACTGCAGTGTCCGTGCAAATCTGTTATCAGTTGGCCAATGGGTCTGTGATGGAAAGGTGGCAAGCTGATAAATCTATCACGGAAAGCTGATGGATCCATGGCAGAGGCCAAAGAGCCTGCGCTGGAATCTAGGAGATGATGTTCAAGACTGCAGTTGCTAGGAATCCATCCTCAATCCCCTTTATATGTCCTCTAAGTACTGATTCACTCTAGGGCGGGTCCCCTGGGCTGTGGAATGGCAAAGGTGATCCAACCAAGTTAACACAATATATCAACCACTACATACGTCTTTTCAGTAGTTAACTCTCTGGTTGGCTCATTCTTCTGTATAACAGAAACACAGTACTGAATTCTTTAATACTATTGCAGTGTTCTTCAATTCTGGAATTAATGTTTGATTCTTAGGTTTTCAGCTTCTTATTTAAACATCTTGTTTTGCTTATGTATTGTTTTCTTAATTTCATTGAGTTGTCTGTGTTTTTCTTTCACCTCTATGGACTTCTCTTTATTAGTTTCTTACGATTTCATTTTTTGTTAATTTTTTAATTGGTAGGCATTAATCTCAGGATCTTGAGCAGTTCATGCATTGGGTTCTTGGACTATACAGATGACTTTTTTGTTTATTTTAATGTGTTTGGAACAGGGTCTTACTACACAGATCAGACTTACAGTGATCCTTTTATTCTCAGCCTCCCTAGGGTTGGGATTACAGGCATGCACCTCCACTACTGGACTAATTGCAGGCTCAGCACACCCAAGGGTGGGGCAGGTGGGGCAGGTGGTACTAGAGATAGAACCCTGGTCTCTGCTCTTCTCTGAGCAGGCACTTAGTCCACTGAGCTATCTCGCCAGCCCTACAGATGATCTCTAAAATCATTTTAGACAACATGAAGATCCCATTTCTTTGGGGTCAGTACTTGGGACTTCATTTCCTTTGATGTGTCATATTTGTTTGATTCTTTTCTTTCTTTATATCCTTCTATTCCTGTTCGTGTGTTTGGAGGACCAGGCATTTCTAGTTTTGACAGACTGGTTTTGGCAGGTTAAAATCTTTCCTTTTGGAAATCGCATACAGCTAGGATTTCTCCAAGATCATTGTTGTATTTAGAGCCAAATCATGTGCTTTCAACTGTGTCTATGGTGGAATTATTCTTGCATGTCTTTTTTTCCATAACCTCCAGAGAACATACCATGGCTAGGGCTGAGTTGCAGCTGTCTGCAGAATGCCATCCATTTATGGTTTGCAGGCCTGACTTTCTGGGGGACTCTAGAAAGGCTCCTGCTAGATTACAAGGTGAGTCCCTGGTCAGGCAGTAATGCCGTAGTCTATGGCTGAGTGAAGCCGGAATAGAGTTAATGAGGATCTTCAAGTCTTATGACTGTCTCAGTGGCGATGGATGTGCTTGTGCCCCAGCAGTTTCATAGTCCTGTCCTTAAGCTGCACTGAGGAGGGCTACAATTGTAGTACTTTTCATCTGCTAGAGGACCTAGCTTGTATAACGTAGGTATTGGAGTGCTGAGGTATCTGCCTCCCTCTAGTACAGGTTGGCAGTCCTGTTCTCTATCCACACTGGAAAGGACTGAGACCAAGATTCAGAGCAGTTTCAGTATTTGATACTGAAATTGGCAAGCTTGCCCCAAGTACACAGAAGGGTGTGTCTCCTGGCTAGTCTGTGCTCATGGAGACTGATAATCAGCTAAGTCAGGCTGAATCTTAGGTGTTTTAGCATCTGTTGGACACTGACATTGACAGCAAATCTCCCAGCAATTCTTTGTGCAGGCACTGCCAGGAGAGGCATGAGTTTAGATTCAGAACCATTTTATCTGGCTTGGGACTCAGATGTGTCTTTCGTAGCCTTGGGGGGCGGGGCAGGAATGAACTCAGACCACAGTGAAATGGGCTGGATCAGAATTAGAGGTTATTTTGAGATCCATAATTAAGACTCCAGGAGGGTAGACATTTGGAGATATCAAAATATATTTTTATTCCTTAAAATATTTTTTTTTCCTAGAATTTTTTTTTAAAGTACATGACTTGGTTGGGTTAATACTTTTAACTTTTTCACTTACTTGCTGTTTGATTTTGGTTACCTAACTTTTCTCTGTGTTTTAATCTTAGGGAGTACAGTAGCTCTTACTAGGACTATTTTTTGTTAATTAACCAAACACTTTTTTATGAGTTCTGGTACCTAACTAAACACTGCTTAAGTTACTATTATTTGACTAAGTATTCCTGTAAGAATTTATGTTTTAAAAAATTGATATTTTAGCTAAAGGCACTCTGAAAAGGAATTTAATCTCCCCCCCCCAAGTTTTTTTTTTTTAAATTAACATTCTTTTCATTGTAATCGTTTCATTGCTAATTTTGTTTTGGGCATAATGCCGTGGCATATAAAAATGTCCTGAGTTAGGGGACTGTGACAAAAGGATAATTCCTTTGTATAATTTGGTGGTAAGTAAAGAAGAATGTATATTCACAGGTATTTATAGGAGATACATTTAATCTAATCTGTAAATAGTGTGTGGGGTTTTATTTTTGTATTTTAGGAAAGGGTCTACAGGCTGGCTGTTCAGGGTTTCACTACTAGATTGGACTCCTGATCTTCCTGTTTACAGCCTCCCAAGAGCTGGGATTACAAGCATGTGCCACCATGCCCAGTCTCAATTTTTGTCTTCAAAGCGTCCTGGGGGTGGGGTTGGCATGGCAGGCAGGCCTGCTTGCAGGCTCTTTAATCAGCTGAACTATTTCGCTGGCCCAGTGTGTGGTTTGGTTTGTTTTTGTGGAACTGGGGATTGAACTCAGGCCCTTGTGCTTGCCAGGTGAACGCTCATTCTACTGAGCTATCTCCCCAGCCCCTAGTGTGTGTTTTTGGAGTGACCAAAAAGGAAGTTTTCTGTAACAGATGATTGTGTTGGTTGAATGGGGAGGAAAAACATTCTATATAAAAGCAAATGAAGGAAATTAAGGTGATTAGATTTAAGAGAACAGGAGGAGTGATTGTAATAATTATATAAACTACAGTATGAACATCAGTAGCCCTGTCATTGAATAAAAGGAAGTAGAAATTTTTTAAGTTTGAAAAATTAAAATTTTTTGGAATAAAATCCTTATATTTATTTTGATTTTATAAATGTAAATTCTCAGTTAATCTTTTAAGTCAATAATTTTATTATGTTTATCCTTTTTTTTTTTAAGGATTTCAATTTGTTGAAATGAGCAATCGTAAATCAAAGAACAACTTACTGCATGGAGAGTC
>NDGN011369105.1:0-10016 GCA_002564285.1 Tympanoctomys barrerae | reverse complement strand
AAGACAGCCCCAGTCATGGGCCTAGGCTCACAAAGACAAATAGGGGCAGAATTGACAGCAGATCTAGGTCCCTTCAAGCTCACACAATGTTTAATTTAAAATAGATGTCTTCTTCCAACTTTCTGACTCCTTTTATGACAGCCTGGGTTGACATGAGCTACATCATCCAGTGCCCCCTTGAAGTAAGGACTTGTATCTCCCCTTGATGTCTGGCTGCCTTGTGGTAACTTCCTGTCTTCCCAACCCATAATGCATCACTCCAAGAGGAGAGAAGATGCTTGGGGGTCTCTGCCTCCCACTCTCAAACCTGTCCTCTCAGGGGACATCGAGTCTGTAGGATGTGGAGCGGGTGCATATATGACCATCACTGCCCTCGCACCTTCTCCTGTGAGGTCACACTCCGCTCATCCTTACAGACCCATTAGCCTTTGCTGGGGTGTTTGAAAATGAAAGATGGAAAGTTTAAAAATGAAAGCATAATTGGTGGCCAAGTTCAAGACACACAGGTGCCAGAAAAGTTTTACTAGGTATGGGAGAGGTGACTGAGTGGTAGACCAAGAGTGGCCCTGACTGGTACCTGTCACCCCTGTATAGTGAGTCGCAGTACCGCCTTTCACTTCCACATGTCCCAGCAGTGGTGACCCAGGGCACAGGCCACATTGCCTTGGAGCAAGCCAGGCTAGCCAGTTGTCCTCCTCCTCTGACCTGGATGTATTGAGTGAGTGGTGAGCAGAAAGAATAAGGTCTCAAGACAGCCTCAGGCCTGAGAAAACTGCATCAGCCACCAGCACAGGAACTATGGATGAACTTCTCAGACTCTTACTGCTCTACTTGAAAAACAGAAAGAGCAAAACATACCAGGCTTCATGCATGGCTGTGGAGGATACCAAGTAAAATAATGCACAGGAAAGGGATTGAAACAGTAAAGGCCAATTCAGGAGCACATCTGGACATAACACCTAACTGAATGGGGAAGAGCTTAGCTGTCATCATCAATAGTGGCTATGACAGCCACTTCTCTTTTTAAAAAACCAATGGGTCAGGCTGGCAAGATAGCTCAGCAACCTAAAGCGCCTGCTTAGGCAAGCTTAGGCAAGCGCAGGGACCACAGTTCAATCCCTGGCACCACATGTCATGCCAGAGTGGGCTGAGCCAACCACAAAAAAGGGGGGGGAAGGAAAAAAAACCAGTGGGTCTTCCATGAAAGAGCAGAGTCTAGTTCTCCTACCCTCGACTACAAGCTGGCTGTAAGGACCCACATTTAACAAAAAGAATGCAGCCAACTGCCCCTGGATGGTGACTTCCAAAGGAGGTCATGGCCAGTGCTTTAGCCCAGACTCTCTCTGGGGATGCTGCAGTCCTAGCTGGCATGGGCTAAGGGGGAGCCTGGGTGACAACGGAGAGGCCAAAGTGGGTGTTCCAGTCCCTGAACCCAAGTGGGGTCCTAGCAAACAGACAGTCTCCCGGCAACCTTAAGAGAACGCTGCTCCTGCTGCTGTGTGGAACAGCAGCCTCATGAGAGGCCCACAAGACAGCCTCCTCCTGGGCCCAGTTAGCAGCACAGGATCACTTCATGGGGTGGGGGATAAACGTGGATGGGGACGCGTACTCAAAGCAAGGTGCTCCTCGCAGAGCCCATCATTCCCTGGGAAAGTAAGAAGGACCTGAGAGGAGCCCACAGGGGTGGGCCACCTGCAGCCCTTCTTGGACAGCCCATTATTCTTGTTATCTCCTTTATTTTAACCTTTGCAATTCATTTTTCAGACACTGCCACCCCTGGGGCTTGTCTTTCTACCAAACTTCCTGTGTTGGAAAATCAAGTTTGTGTTCATTTTGCCCACTGTACCTGCCAGGTTAGAGACAGTGATTGCATTCACTCTCCAATTCCCCTTTCCAACTGAGACAATGCATAGTTTTCATCAGAGCCTAAATGGAAAATCAGGGCAGTGCCTAAAAAGTCAAGGTCTGCGCAGGCCTGTGAACTTCTAGCAGAACGGGCTCAAGCAAGTAGCTTATTTGTTCATAGATGGCTGGGCTTAATCGGCTTTGAAGACAGCATGCGGGTTTTAATTTGTGTTAATGAATGTAGGTACCTACTGAAGTACTTTAAAATAATGGCATAATGCTCTGAATTGAATGTTAAGATTCATGTGTATGATTTTTATTACACATTAAAAGCTAAATTTTCTCCTTAGGAACAAAGCTCCACAATCATAATAGAAAGCAACTGGGAAAATGTCTGCATCCTCCAGGGGGTTGTAGAGTACCCTGCACAGTAGAGCTCACGTCAGTCATCATGGGTGACAGGCAGCCATCGTAGGACCCACAACTTCATGTCCCTACTTCTCGACAGAGCACTGATGGAAGAAGCTAAGTCTCCCTCTGCCTCTCATACCCCCGTGCCCAGCCCTCTCTCCTTGTCCTGCCCACTGGCCCACCCAGTCCCACAGCCCCAGGCCCACCTACCCACCTCTGTGGTAAGTCCCTTGCTGTATTGCTCTTTTTGAGTTCAAACTCTTCATGAAAATTGATGTGTATGACTTTTCTTTTACGGTGATTTTCCAAGACACAGGAAGAACTCACATATTTTTCATCACCCAGAACTTACTCTAGCTTTCAATTACCAGAAGCTCCTCTGGGATTCACTGGATCTAACAACAGTGTAGCTGAGGTACCCTACAGGATGTTGGTAATCTTATTTTTCCTGTATTCTAAAACATTTGACTTTCATTTTAGTAAATATTGTTATTCATCTTTATCCATCAGTTGTTCCCAACTATGGCAAAACAGACAAAAATAACTTTTAAATGCAAGACTGATGGAATTTTCCTAGGATGAAGCAGACATTCTCTTATTGCCAAAAGGACTGGGGATATCACCTTTCAAGGAGGTATGAAGGAAGGCCGGAGATACCATCTTTGGAGTCCGCATTTAGCATTCATTCAGCACATAGACAATTCAGAAGTTTTCATTTTCTACCCTTAAAAGCAAAGAAAAGGAACAGAGAGAGACCTTTCAAATGATTAGATGAACCGGAAGACGCAATGAAGAAGGACAGAAAACAGCACTCTAGATTCTAATAGCAATGGTAAAATTGATTCTATAAGTGAAATCTCAGCATATGAGTCCTCAGTCAACGTTGTCCTGAGTGAATTTTCTCACACCTAAGAATTGATGAATGAACAACTCATTTTTAAGGACAAAAGGGAAATCTACTATTTTCATCCAGTTAGTCAACAGGAAGGACATGATCACATTATAATTTGTGGCAAGAATCTGGATCATTATGTTTTACTAAAGGCTGAGTGACAATATTTTTCATCTTGAGTCATGTTTGTGCGTCAAAATTTACCTGGCGCAAAGAGGCTTTCTATACTCAAATGCTTGTTAGAATTTCTAATAAAGTTGTTTCTACTATCCTTCTTCTCACTCCTGTAAAATATTCATGGAATGACTTCAACTATAAAAGTAAATAAATAATCCATTTCACCTGAATAGGTCCATCATTTTTCCTGACACCCTATCTTGCTGGGACACAATGTCTGGCCCCCACAGCTAGAAGGAGGATTTTGGCTCACAGGCTAGAGGATTTGGTCCATAGTCCGCTGGCTCCAGGGCACGGCAGCATGGCAGAGGTGGGAAGCAGAGCATGATCAGAGAAGGACAGACAGCACCTTCCAGGCCACGCTCCCAGTGACCTACCTCCACCAACCAGCTGCACCTCACACTGAGGAGGAGTGTGGCCCACTTTCCTCCCCAAAGCCCACCGATGAGCCCATGAGGACTTGGGGGGACACCTAGATGTAAACCATTACAGACTTTGAAGGTGGAGGTCAAGGTGGGTTCCCATCTACCTCCTGGAACTTTCTGCTGCCCCGCTCCATCTAAAACTCACCCTTCTCTGAACTACTCCTCTAAGAACTTCACTGAAACACATTTGCTGGATGTGTAAGTGTCCCACCACAAAACAATTGTCAATGTGAATTGACAATTCTAAATTGTTAATAGCTCAATGAATGCTAAACGCGGACTCCAAAGATAGTATCTCCGGCCTTCCATCATACCTCCTTGAAAGGTGACATCCCCAGTCCTTTTGGCAATAAGAGAATGTCTGCTTCATCCTAGGAAAATTCTGTCACTATTGCATTTAAAAGTTACTTTTGTCTGTTTTGCCATAGCTGAAACAACTGATGGGTAAAGATGACTTCCTATAAGTTATATATTTGCTTAGTTTCTTATCTGAATCAAATTATGAAGCTCTTTAGGGCAAAAATTGGAATAACAAACCTAAGCAGGGGCCAGGGTAATGGCTCAGTAGAATAAATGCTTCCCTGTCAAATGCAAGTGTCTGAGTTTGATCCCCAGTTCCACAATAATAATAACAATAATAATAATAACAATAACAATAATAAAACTAAGCATTAATGGCAGTTCTCTGTGAGTGGTAAAATTACAAATGGTTTTTTTCTTTTCATTTTTATAATTTTTGTATAGGCTGAATTTTTTTTATGATGAGCACAAAGTTTCTATAGTCAGAAAAAAAAATCTCACTTTGGCAAAAAATACGATGTCCTGCTCCAAAAGGACCTTTCCAGCTCAGGAAATTCTTGGGACAACCGTCCTGCGGTGGAACACTTACACGGTCGCAAGTGTTTCAGCATGGGGACTGCAGTCCTGCTGGCAAAGGCTCTGGCTACATTTTGAAAGTCGTCTCACCTAACCTTAACATTTTTCTCCATATTTCACTATATAAACATTACTCTAAAAGCCTGAAATGAAATTTTGAAAGGAAGAGGAAAAAATAATTATACCAAGGCTTTCTTTCTTATCTTAGGATCCACATCTGTGATCATTTTACCCCGCTGTCATCGTGTGACCTTCCTTTTACTCCCCTCTTCTGAAAACATGGTTCATTCACTTACACCCATCTGGAATCCATTCACTTTTGGGGGACGCACCCTTTGTACTTATCCTAAATGCACTTTTCCAGCTTGAAGGGCCCCAGCATATCAGGGTTGGGTCTCTTCTGTCTATGTGCGCAGCTCCAGCCCAGTGCCAGCCCCAGGAGGCCCCATGTGCTCGTGTGCTTGTGTGTGTGTGTGTGTGCACGTGCGTGTGCGCGCACATGTGCCCACAAGCACCCACACTCAGGGCTGTGCTCAGAAGAGGGCTGGCTGCTTCTGGCTCAGGGCACGCAGGCAGCTACGGCATGCAAATGAAATGCCTTCCACTCCAACCCGGGCCCTGACTCACAGCCCTTGGGTGCCTTCTGTCTCCAAGCAGCAGGGAATTCAGGCAGAAAATTCCCCATTAGCAGTTCGATAAAACATTCAGGTCCTGGACGCGGCCCCTGTGGAGGCCACGTGGCAGCCTAGAATACAGATGTGCAGGGGGCGAGAGGCTCCATCCCTATTCATCTTCTCTTTAGAGCCCTGGAGTCTTTAGGGGTCTGGGGACCACGGCACCCTGATATGCAAAGTGACAGCAAGAAGCACTACAAAATTTTGGCAAGCCCTGGGCACCCTGGAAAAGTTCTTGTCCTCGCTCTCCTCCCTCCACACAAGAGATTAATCATCTAAAGCTTCCCCACGGAGGAACAAGCCCATTATCTTACCCCGACCATGTGGCTTCAGATGTGTGGGAGGCGCTGGACTCCTGCTCAGCGAGGCACACTGGGCGCACCATTCCAGGGCACCGGCTCCTGCGGGGGCTCACTAATGCTGTTGGTGATGACAGCAAACAATGCCAGAAGTACACCAGCAGAGTGTGTGTGTGTGTGTGTGTGTGTGTGTGTGTGGAGAGCAGCAGAGGCCTGCAGTGGGAAGAGGCCATGCAGGAGGAAGTGGAGACCACAAGGTGCATAGGTATTGTCTTAATTCATGCACAAAAATTGGACAGAGGAAAAACACTGGACAGAAAGATTCATTCTTTTATTTTGCAAAGGAAATACCAATTTTGGGGGAGGCGTTTTTGAAACAGGGTTTCACTATGCAGGTGAGGCCGTCCTTGCGGTGACTTTGTAGCACAGGCTGGCCTCCCACACCCCTTTAGCCTCCTGCCTCAGCCTCCCGAGTGCTGGGATTAGAGGCATGCACTGCTGCACCCGGCTCCATTTTCTTTATTAAAAATTTTTGTTGTTCTCCATCTTGTTTTCTTCTTCCAGAACTGGGAAGCAGCTTTGGGAAGGGAGCCACCTCACACAAACAGCGCCACAACCTGGTGAAGTGAAATTCTACCTGCTGCAAGCTGACAACTGTCCCATGTGAGCCGGGAACAGGAAGAGGTGGCCAGTGCCCACGCGCTTATGAGCAGAGGCTCCTACCCAAGCTGGCTGTCACGGCCTCCACAGTGGTGAAGGACACATGGGAGATAGCCTGATCAAGAGTTAATGTCATGCGACACTATGTGCTGAATAATAGAATATTTTCAGTGCCTTCGCTTGACTATTTGTCTTTTTCTATCCTGATTCACAGGCTGCAGTCCTCCCTGCAGTACGCACCATCCTGCTCCCTCTGTCTAGAGTATTCAGTGCCCACCCCTCCTCAGCGCTCCTAAAATAAAACCAGAAAATTGCTGCCCTGCGTACCAACTGCGCATCGTCCTATGGGACAGCAGTATCCACTCCGGCCACTGTACCAGGCCTCCACTGTCTTACCCAACCTCCACCCACAGCCCCTCCTTCCGGGCCCTTCTCAAAGCCTCCTCTGTGGTCTGCTCACCCTCACACCCCACCTGCCTCTCGCCCACCCTGACCTCGCTGGTCCTCCATGAGCTTGCCCGCACCTTCTGGGCCAGCCACCAAGCCTTTCCCAGCACCCAGCTGGCGGAGATCCACTCCCTTTCAGGGCTTGCATATCTTCTGCTAAGCCAAAGTGACCTTATTTATACATCTGTTTTAGTTCTGGAATCTTAACTTCCAAGCTAAAGTCTTTGAATGCAAGAATCGTTATTCCATTTTACTGATTCCTTTGTCTGTCTATGAAGCTGACGGATATTCTGTGTATTGATGATGTCCAATCAATGTATGTGAAATTGAAGGACACGGTCTGCTGGTTCTGCGCTCTGTTGCAAAGGAGGACAGGAGAAGGTAAGTCGCTTCTCCCCAGGGCTGTCCAGTCTTCTTGGGCAGCCAGATGTGAGCCAGCACATGTACTATGAGCTACAAGTCTGGAAGTAGAGCAGTCACCGGGAGAGATCTTTCAGAAAAGTTCTGGGAGTTCAGGAAAGGCCTGGGTCAACTTTAATTAGCTATATGAGGTGACTGTGATTGAAATGGCCCAGAGAGAGAAGCGCAATGTATAAAAATTGCCTGGAGCCTTCACCATCGCTAACTCAGCCTAAAGCCTCACGCTATTGTGAGGCAGTCCCAGGCCCACTTTAAAGAATGGAAAGCCAAGGCTCTGAATCAAGAGGGATTTGGCCAAAGTCGCATGGCAGGAGGGGTGAGGTGGGACTTAAGCACAGGCCTTTAGGGCTTGGGTTCAGGGACTGTGCAGTGCACGCTAACCATAACCATGCTTCATGTGTTATCACGCTTTGCCTGGTGGGCTGGGGAGATAGCTCTTCAGCATAAGTGCCTGCTTAGCAAGCACAAGGTCCTGAATTCGATGCCCCATATAGGATGCCATGTCATCCCTGGAACCAGGCATGGTGGTGCACACCTGTGATCCCAGTGCTGGGGAGGCTGAGACAGGAGGATCACTATGAGTCCAAGCTGTATAGCAAGACCCCGTGTCAAAAATAAATAAATAAATGAATGAAACTTGGGAAGAAAGAATTAAATCAAATGAAAATAATGTTTTTAAAATGTCAGGGAGGTTGCTGTCTGTAGAACGGGAGAAAGAGCAAGCGAGCTCTCTGGGGGCTCTGTCAGATGACAGTGAAGATGAATTGCTTGCATTGGATTGCACCCAAATACAAAGGACAAAGATGAGGAAAAGAGCAGAAAGGAAGGTGACAAGTGCGTGGGCCTGGAAGAACCTTATTGATAACACTGGGACTGGGAGAACAGGGCAGTCTCACAGGCTATAACGACACCCTGGAGGGCATCAAGGGGATATTGAGTGACAACTTCCCAAAGGCACTGGAAATTGGGCACCATATCCCCAGGGGAGACCCAGGCTGGTCAGAGTACTGTGACACTGTAACATGGCCCAACACTGGTGACACAACATCAACTTAGCTTCTGAGGGTGTCAACTCCTAGCTTTGGGAGCCAGAGAGTAGAAGGAACACCCTGACTGTCATCTACCCAGTGTCTCCAAATGACTTTCCGTTCCCTCTCTGGGTTATAGCCCCTCTATCCAACAAACATGATTTCATTTTCCCCAATATGGGCTAAATTATGGGTCTCTCCCCCACATTCCTACTTTGAAGCACAGTCCTTCAAAACATGACTGTTACTGGAGGCAGTCTTGTGAAGCAGTCACCTGGGGCAAATGAGATCGCTGGGCTAGTCCACCCTGACATTGTCCTTAGGAGATTCAGACACAGATGCTCACAGAAGGAAACACAAGTGACACGGGGAGAAGGAGGCTGTCCCCTGTCAATGAGCAAGGCCTCAGCAACAGCCCTTGAGCTTAGCCCTGAGGCTTCAGGGGTGGAAGCACAACAACTGTGAGTGGCACTTTGCTCTAACAACCCAAGCAAGTGAATGTACCCGCTGATCTTTATCCACGCCTGTGTTGAAGCCAAGCTGCCACTTTCTGCCTGTTCTCAATCTGCAATTTGTCCTCTGCAACTTCACATTTTGCTCACAAAAGATAAGCATCATGTCACCTCCTGCCTGTCACCTGAGCTTCCTCCCCACTTCCAATCTGATCTACCATCAGTACAGCGGCCGTCTGTATTTTCTAAATCTCTAATCGGGCTGCGCTGGTCACCACTCAGTAGCATAACTTTTGCCACCTGGCCTGGCTTCCCCAGGATCAGGCTTCCACCTGTCCTCACAGAACTTAACCAGCACCCACCTCGACACCGTGCTCAGAAGATCTACATTTGCCGAGGCAGTCACAGCTCACCTGCATTGAGATCCTGTCCACCCAAGTCGCCACCCCCAGCCTGAGCTCTGCGTTGTCCCTCCCCAGTTAAAATGGCCACACCACTAAAATCCCAATGCATCGAAGATCTGAATGTTATAAAGGAAACACTTGGGCCGAGGAGATAGCTCAGTGGTCTAAACGCCTGCCTGGCAAGCACAAGAACCCAGGATTAATCATTTGTACCACATGCCATGCTGAAACCAGGCGTGGTGGCACACACCTGTGATCCCAGCACTGGAGAGGCTGAGACAGGAGGATCACTAGGAATCCCAGATGCATAGTGAGACCCTGTACCAAATAAATAAAAAAATTTTTAAAAAGGGAAGACTTTACCTGCTGGAGGGTAAAATAGGCACAACTTTTAAAGGCACAGATATAGGCATGGACTTTTTTTTTTTAATGTATTTAGTACAGGGTCTAGAGTCTCACTACACAGATCAGACTCATAGTGATCCTCCTGTCTTCAGCCTCCCAAGTGCTGGGATTACAGGTGCGCACCCCCAATTCATCTCAGTTGTGTTTCAGCACATCCTGGGTCCCTGAGCCCGCCTAAGCAGGCGCTTTACTCCACTGAGCTACCCAGCTGTAGGCACAGACTTTCTGAACAGAAGCCCCATGCACAGAAAAGAATAACAAGAACTGGCAAATGGGATCACATCAAGTTAGAAGGCTCCTGCACAGCAAGGGAAGCAGTCCTAGAGTGAAGAGCCCACCTTCAAAAACCAGCCCCGTCCAAACTGAAAGAAAAAAGAGTTGCTGCAAAATGGACAAATGAATCACTAATTCTCAGAAGAAAAAGTATGAATGGCCAATAAATGCATGAAAAAATGTTCCATGACTCTGGCCCTCAGAGAAGTGCAAATTAAAACAACACTGAGATTCCATCTTTTTTTTTAAATTTTTATTTATTTATTTGTGTGTGTGCGTGTGTGTGTGTGTGTGTGTGGCCAGCTCAGCCCACCAGGGGGCGGGGCTG
>NDGN011369102.1:0-12978 GCA_002564285.1 Tympanoctomys barrerae | reverse complement strand
CACACACACACACACACACACACACACACACACACTAAATAAATGTAAAAAAAAATTAAAAAATATAATAACAAATTTAAAGTCATACAGTTTCAGATACACATTTACAAAATAATTGGGACTTAGGCATAATGACAAAAATTTCACGTACTCAACAGGAAAAAGTTTGATGTGAATGTCTCCCATGCTGGTATGGATAATGGCACTATCTGAAACTCGCTTTGGTCCTTCAGCTTGAGTAGCTGCCATCACTTCTTCTTTAGAAGGCTTCTCATTAAAAACATCTCTATCAGAATCTGCACTTTTTGTATCTTCTGGTTCTCGTCTAGTAAACTCAAAAAGGTAAATGAAAAGTGACTGAATGAATTAAAGTTTTCATTTGGTAAAAATTTATCAATAAGAATATGTTACTTCTAATATAATTTAGCAAACTGAAGATTTCACCTCAGAATAAATCTTTATGGAATCACTTTCCATCATAAAACATGTAAGGCTATTAAATTATTAGCTAATATGAAACAATCTATGTAATATAGTATGTATTATTAAAAATGAGATTTTAAAAAATGAGATTAAATTTCATTTTGGTAGAAATTTCCTTGGAAACATTTAACAAGGTAATAAGATCACTTTTAGATAGCTTTTATTTGAGATATCTCTTTTGCCTTCTGGTAGGTTTATGTGCTACCTGTTGTTTGCATTTCATGATTCCGTACTTCCCAGTAAACTCAGTAATTGTGCACATTACGTGATGGATATAAAGTGCTTAGAGAACAGTAGCTAATGCACATTGACCCTTTCATGAACAGAACCCATTGCTAGGCAGGACAAGGATTTGCAGTGGTGAATCAATAATAGATCTTAACTTTGTTTCCCCCTAGAATACAACCTGATTCTAAATTCTGAAGCTTAGATTAAAACAGTGTGAGGATGCAGAAATCTGAAAATCATTAGTTTTCAAGGAGAATTTTACAAAGTCTTTCAGTTGTTAAAACTCTGGACTTCTCAAGTCAGTTTACTTGATTCTCAGTAAGTAGAAATCTTCTCTATGTCAACGAGCAAGATCAATTTAGTATATCTGTTCCTACTTTGTCTACTGCCATTCCTTGATTGACTAGGATTGATTTCAAGTGAAGAAAGAATGAATTTAGGATGTTTTCATTTTATTCCTTAGCTCCTAAGGCAATAAGTTGAATATTGTACTATATTTATAAAAACTTTTAAAGTTATCTAGATTTAGCTCACATATGGACTTATAAAATTCTATTTTTATTTCCTGACATTGGATTAAAAAGGATACAAAATACACACACACACACACACACACACACAATCTTAGTTTTTTTAAAGGATATGTGCAACAAATAAGACCAAAAAATCTGTAATAATGTTAATTACCTAAGTACTGCTGTTTTAATTATGTTTATTTTCTCAAGCTTTAAATATGTATACATTTGTCACGTAAAGTTAACTCAATGGACAGAGAATACAAATTTTTAAATACAAATTAGCATGTTTTTAGAATTCTCTGGTGATTTTTACTTCTTTATAGTTAAATTATAGGTAAAAAATGATTTTAACATATTTTTAGGCATAACTGAAAATTTTAAGCAAAATTGTCATTTTAATCCAACTATTTTAGGTTGAAAACCTTGTTGGGATGGGAAAACTGCTATTTTGAACTTTTATCAAATTCAGGTAACCTTAATAGCATCAAAACTAATAATATAATAATAATATATATACTCATAAGATGAAGGAATATGTATACTATACTGGATCTGTCATTTTAATAAACTCCATGGACTTAATAGTGAAGAAAACACATGTAATGGATTTTACATTTTTGGGCAAACTTTTCAGAGACAAAAATCATTGACTTTTACCCCCAAAAAGTGACATAATACGATGGGGGAGGCACAGAAAGAATATAAGGAGGACATATAACTCAGAGTTGATACTCAAAGCAGGAATCTAAGAGCTGAGTACGAAATGGGAAGAGGGCCGGCCAAATACTTAAAAGTGCCTGCCTAGGCAGATGCAGTGGCCCAGTTGGATCCCCTGGCCTCCTGTGCCAGCCTGCCCCTAGGGTGGCGTGCTGAGACAGCAATTGAGACTGGGCGTGGTGGCATGTACCTGTAATCCCAGCACTTGGGAGGCTGTAAACAGGAGGATCACTATGAGTCTGATCTACACAGTGAGACCCTGTAGACCCTCTTCTAACAAAGGAAATGGGAAGAAAAGTGACTGGCAGAAAGAGTAGCACGTTCAAAGGCTCTGATTAAAAACAAAACAAAACAAAACTTTTGTGAATGGAACAAATATACACTGAATGTAGTAAATGAACTAAAAATGAAAAACCCATTAAGCTGCAGAAGTGAGGACAGCCAATTAGATAGTTGGGGAGTCAATATAAGGTTTGACACAGAAACAAAAGTTTTAAGTGGGTCTTGCAAAGTTCTACAACTTTAATTTGTAGGATAGGTTGCCTTTAGCAGAGACCTTATTTTGTGGCTGTGCTGGGATCAAACCCAGGGTCTAGGGCATACTAGGAAATGTTCTACCAATGAACTATACTCCAGCCCTGCAAAAATATACTTCATCAAATTCAAAAGGCAGAAAAGGAAAATGTATTAAGAGAAGGTCTACAATTCAAGAGACTTAAGCTATGTTCAGAACAACAAGATGCAAAACAAGAAAAATACTAAAAAGATAGTTAAAAAACCTTATAGTAAAAGCTTTTGGATGTAATTAGGAACATAACTACTAATTCCCATCCCATATCATAAACAGTTGTAGAAACCAGGTTACAAATATTTCAAAACATGATAGGACATGATAGTTCAAAAATACCTAAATAAACTACTTAAAAATACTATAATATTAATGCTATAAATTAGAAAGTTTATGAGAGCCAGTATTTTCTTCAGTTGAAGGCACAAACCAAGAAAATAAAATTTACAACCTAGCTGTAAAGCCATTAAGGTCTCTTTCTTAAATACTTTCACATACCATATAAAATCTATTCTTTTTGAAAGATGTACAGACTACTGTTGGATCAGCTTGAATATTCTGAAGAACAGGATTTTCAGAAGCTTTCATCTCAATAGTAGTTGCAGCACGATGCTTTTTGGCTATTCCCTGAAACAGAGCCAGTTGCATCACTCTAATATTTTCTTGCTTGCCTAAGATCCGCACGCACCTAGAAAATATAGCTTTGTTTTATATAAGAAAATTACCAGAATTAGCGTCAATCATTGCAGCTTTACAGGTAAAAGCCAAGAATCAGTTGTCTCTTATCTTTATAGAAACTAGCATTCCTCTACCCAGCCCCCCAAATGTATTTTAAATTACTTGGCAACTACAATTTTCAGGTAAAAATGCAGTCAAGACAATGAAAAGGCAAATATAGGCTGGGATAAAATATTAGTAAAAGATGTGATAGACTTCTATCTAACATACAAGGAATTCATAAACCTATCAAAAGATGTTCTACATCATGTGATCAGGGAAATGAGAACTAAAAATACAATCACACATTAAAGCAGCTCAAATTGAGAACCCTAATAATACCAAATGCTAGGGGCCAGCAAGATAGCTCAGTGGTCTAACATGCCTGCTTAGGCAAGCTTAGGCAGGCCCAGGGGATTGTGGTTCGACCCAGGCATGACATGCCATACCAGCCTTGCCCTCAGTGTGGGCTGAGTTGGCCAAAAATCCCCCAAAAAACCAAATGCGGGGCCAGGGAGATGACTTAGTAGAATAAGTGCTTGCCTGGCAAGTGCAAGGGCCTGAGTTCAATCCCAGGTTCTGCAAACCCAAAAAAAAAAAAACCAAACCAAAAAAAAAAAAAAAAAAACCCCAAAAACCAGAAAACAAAAAAAACAAATGCTAGTGAGGATGCAGAACAAGATGCACTCTCATTCACTGCTGGTGGGAATGTAAATTCTTGTTTCTTAGGCAAGTAAATATATGCTGTTACTATATGATCCAGCATATACTCCTTGGTGTTTATCCAAAGGAGTTGAAAACCTTTCTAGTCCTAAAAGAGTAAATTTTTAGTGTTAAAGACAGTATCAACAGTTGTTTCATTATTTTACATGCATATTCAAATTTACCGGCTCTCACAGCCCACAGACTCATCTAAGATTCTAGTAACTCCTAACTACTAAGACTTAACAAAAACAGAAGTCATGTGCAATGAAAGTTCAAACAGCACAGAATGCCAAGCAGAGCTGTCTAGACAGAATGACATTCCTATCATTCAGGAAGGAGACAGGTTTTCTGCATGTTTAGAGATTAGGAGAAATCTTTGGTGTTCAAATTGGACATCTAAATACTCTCCTATGCCTTTTGGGCTAGTTTAGTGCATTGAGTTGGAGAAAGAGGTCCAAGAAGGGAGAAATTCTTAGTTTCTGACCAATCTCCACCTCAGAGTTAGGTAGGTCTGAGCACTATGTACAAATATACGGAGGTCTGACCTTGACTGGCAGTGGACAACCTGGACGAGGAGTATTTAGTATCATCTCAGACCTGGTGTGAACAGGAACTCAGTACCCCCTGGGCCTGTGCCGGAGTCCTGAGAAAAAATGGGCAGTATCACCCAGGAGTTCAAGGATGGACACAGCCCTTAGTCCCCACCCTGCACTCATGGACAGTGGACGCAGGCTGTGTGATACCTAGTGATATGGGGAGGAGCAGAGCCACACAAAATCCTGTACATGGATGTTTACAACAGCTTTATTTATAAATGCAAAAACTCAGAGGCAAGCAAGATGTCTTTCATTAGATGGATACATTGTTGGACACACAATGGAATATTATTCAATACCAAGAAGAAATCAATTGTCAAAATGCTGAAAGCCATGTAAAAACTTCCCACATATATCACTAATGGGAAGATGCTGACTTGAAAAGGGTGCACACTATGACTCTAACAATGACATCTGGAAAAGGTAAAGCCGGAGAAAATAAAGACTAGTGTTTGCCGGGTTGAAAGGATACCAACTGATGAACATTAAGCAGAGGATTTTTAGGACAGCGAATCTGTTCAGTTTGATATTGTAATAGTGGGTATTTGTCCTTATACTTTTTTCCAATACACAGAATGTGTTAACATCAAACTTGAACCCTAATGAGAATCCAAAGTAATCTAAAAAGTAAAATAAAAGACAGCAAAAGACAAACTTTGTGGAGCTGGAAAGGAAATTTGAGATTAGGGGAGGTGAGAAGGAAAGGGGAAGGGGAAGTTAAAAGGGTACAGGATGTATATGTATGAATTCCCCATTGTAAGTCATTTTATATGTACTGTAAGCACATACTAATTTGAAAATAGGAACTCAATGCAAACTATGGACTCTGGGTGAAGATGTGCCAATGTAGGCTTATCAACTGTAACAAATGTACTCCACTGAACACAACTACTTACACTGTATTAGGTATTATAAGCAGTCTGGAAGTATTTAAAGTATACCTATGAGAAGGTTTATATAGGTTATATGCAAATATTACATTATTTTATACAAGGGACTTGAATTTGGTATCCACATGGGTTCCTGGAACCAATCCCCACAGACATAAGGGATAACTGCACACTTTCAACTAATCCTATTTGAATTTTCTTGCAAGCTATGCAAGAATTTAGATTGCCAACAATTATGTTTATATGGGAATATATAGCACAAAGCCTTTTCCCTTAAAATATTCTGTAAGTTCTTTACATTCAGTGACAGTGTCTGATTTTGTACCAAGACCAAATGTACTATTTTAAGAAAAGGCACATTGTGGTTTCATGTACTTTAACTTCTGATTTTATGTCTGGTATGATATAATGCTGAACTTTATGGTTAAAATATTTGGCAACATTTAACATGAATTAGGCTAATTTAAGCCAGTAAACAAAAAAGACACGGAAACTTGTTTTAAAAAATGGAACTATGCATATCTTCTATGTCTTTTACAAACAGAAAAGTAGAAATTTTTACATAGATTACAAACAATGGAGAGCCCACAGAAAAACCCAGTCAAAACATCTGGTTCTAGTTAAGACATCTGAAATCCTCCCACTTATCAGGCAGCAAACAAAACTCATTCTTTCCCCAATGAAGGAAATGGTGCTATATAATTGCATTTCTAATAAAACACAATTCATATTAAACTTACCGGTTTGTCTCTACATTTATAACTTTGATGCCTAGCATTGTTCCATATAGCACGAAGTGTCCAGTTTCATCAAAAACTATATTAATTAATCTCACAGCATCCACCTTCTCCAACTCACGTTCTACAGCCATTCGTCGGCCGAATTCCATGTCTGGTAGCTGTTGCCTCATCTGCTGCAGTTCAGTAAACATCTAGGAAATAAACCAATTAACAAAAATGCTACACACGTAAATATGAGGCAATTATCAGAATAGAATACACATTAAGAGCCATTAACAGTTTGTTATTTATGCATCTTTAGAGATTTTAAACCCAATACATGAATGATAAATAATTTAAATTCAATCATAAATAGTTTAGATCTGGGAATGATGCTTCATTGTAGAGCCCCAGTGCTCAGGATGTGTGAGGCCCTGGGTTTGAGATCTCACACCATAAAAATTAGTTTGTACTACATGGTACCTATTTTTTCTACTTAAGCATGAACACATGTAGTTGGTTAATGTAGTGTTTCCTCTAAAGAAATGATAAGACAGTTGCCTTTCAAATCTCAAACTAGCTCTTTCTTATGAACCACAATGTCAAGGCACATGTTCTAAATTTTGTCGTAGCAAATTTTCACCCAATTAGATAAAATTCATTTTAATGTTAGTATTCAGATATCAACAATTTAAAAGAAAACATTCTTTTTTAAGGTACTAAGTCTCTGAAATCTTATATGTATTTTACTTTCAGCACACTTCTACTCAGACCAGACATACCAAGTAGTCAAAGGCCACATGTAGCTGTGCTTATTTCTATAGGACAGCGTAGCTATATAATATTAGAACTTTGTACAAGAATCCTGTTAAAACATGTGAAAAATACTCAGTTTCTCTTAACTAAACTTAGTTATAAAAAATTCATGATATTTTTCAAAATATATCATGTGGGTATTTATATTAGATTACTATCAGGTATATGTGATTTAGGAAAAATGAGTATGACTGTCGATGGTCTGGAAATTTTATTTACTTTTGATGTCTAAGGCACATTTTCAATATGTGAATCACAATTATTCAATTACTCTGTATTTGTACTCCAAAACATATTATGTTATGTCTCAGTATTTTTGATATCTAGGACATCAAATTTAACTCAAAAGTACCTCTTTGACCCAGGCATAATGACACAAGTCTCTAATCCCAGCACTTGGGAGGCTGAGGCGGATTGTTTCGAGTTCAAGGCCAGCCTGAACTGCATAGTAAGACCCTGACACCCTTCCCAAAAAGTAGCTCTTTGTTACAGATAAGCTAATTGTATTTCTTTGTTGTCAGTTGTATTTACTGTTTAATCTATAGTGTAGATATGAGAAAAAAAATACACAAAACTCTAAAAACCAAAAGTGTGTATGTTAGGGTATAAGGCATGAGTCCAAGATTTTATAGATGTGTAAAGCCTTGTTAGGCCTTGTCTTCGGTATTGAAGATAAAGCTTACTACAAATTAAATTTTATTGCTCATTTGCGTGACAGGAATTGCCTAGAATACTGAACTACTTTCTAGTGAGGGACTCATGTTTTCGGCCTAAAAAAATTAGTTTTCATGATGTAGTTTACAGATAGGTATTTATCCATCTATATTTATTTCATAAATGTTTATTCAACCTAGCAAAAACATTACAGAATCATTCACAATATTTTAGCCTTTATTTGAGGTCTAAAATGTATGGCTATATGCAGTAACCCTGAACATTTCAGGGAGAAAATACTGAAAGATAAAACTTTACTACATTCAATTTTTTTGTCAAATTGGGACTTGACATGTGGTAAGAAGTTGCCCCTTTCTTTAAAATGGAAATATAAGATTCTGGCTATGTACCAGGCACTAGCATTTTTAGTAGCTAGTTTAATTGATCATTTTTCTTTTTTGATACACTCAACTTTTGCCACAGCTTTATTCTTAATCTTCTTGTCACCCAGTCTTATGAGTTTAGTAAATGTTGATGACAAGGAATGGAGTGAAATGAATACATTCTGATTTTTTTTTTTCCTGTAGTTTTTTGAGACAGAATCTTCCTATAGATATTGGCCTCACTCTCAACAATACTCCTGCCTCAGCCTTCTCAGTGCTGGAATTATAGGCATTTGCCACTACACCCAGCTTATGAATATTTCTTAAAGAATCTTCGAAGAGCTACAAGTTGGTCATATGGACAAAAGTGAATAAAGTGAGAAGAGAAGGGAGTCTAAAGTGAATTTTGGGAGTCTTAAGAGAAGCAGCTTGTAGACCTTCTGTCCCTTACCAGGAGGTTAACTGGCTTAGGAAATACCACACAATAAATACTGGCAAGAGAGTTTAAAAGAGTAACAATACAAGGTAGAAAAATGTATCTTTAATGTGCTTAAAAAAAAAAAAATCCAGAAAAATGGTCTTTCAAGAAATAGCACAAAATACACATGTTTAGAAAAGTCTGATTAAATTTAAATTGCACTAGGCCAGCCTGATAGCTCAGTGGACTAAAGCACCTGCTTAGGCAGAGCGCAGCAACCAAGGTTTTGATCCCCAGGGCACGCCGAGATGGTGATTGAGACTAGACATGGTGGCATGTGCCTGTAATCCCAGCACTTGGGAGGCTGAAAACAGGATAATGACTATGAGTCCAATCTATGTAGTGAGACTCTGTAGACCCTGTCCTAAATACAGAAAAAATATATGAATATTTATTTAAGAAAAAATTCAAAGTACACTTACACTTAATGATTCATCAAAGACTCTCATGAGTTTTCCAGTTAAAAACCTGAAAATTCTAACTTTTCTATCAGAACCAATAGTAGCTATTTTCCTTCCATCAGGTGAAAAGCATATGCTGGTTGGATAAGCTTTACACTTGGCAAATTCATATAAATCTGTATCAGTTTTATACTCCCAGTTTACATTTTTTGGAAACTTATATTCATGAGGAGGGCCAGTCCAATACTCAATCATTCCAGATTTATCAGAAGATACCACTGCTTTGTAAACTGGGTTCAGCCGTATCTGAGTAAGAGGTGATGTATGTAGTTTCTCAAATATATGAAGGGGTTGGTTATCTCCTCGACCATCATAAATGAAAATTTTTCCTGTACTCTTCTCAGAAGCAGCAACTGAAGATATGGCATCTCCTGGGCAATAAATCCACTCACACTGTCCTGGAAAATAGCTGAAACAATGAATTAAGGAGGAATGAGAGGAAAAAAGGTCAATACAGAAAGCAGGCACCTCTTCTTAGACTGTTAGTAAATCAATGTCCTGCACAGTGATGTAGATAGCTTTGGATTTTGCACTAACAAAGTGATACAGAATGGGGAGTAAGAGCTAATAAGTTACTAAATTTTGACACCATGACTATAATGATAGTAACATCTGAGAATCTACCAAGAAGAAAGCTCCAGATACTAGCCCATTTATTTCTCTAGATAAAGAAATCTAATCAACCCTGAGCTTTAAGATATCCTGAGTGATTTGTTGTTGTTTTTTTTTAGTTGGCTCAGGCGGCCTAAGGGCACATTTGGTAAGGCATGTGGAGCTGGAGATCGAACCATGGTCCCCGGGGCCTGACTAGGTTTGCCCAAGCAGGGGCTTAAACAACTAAGCTAACCCAGAAGCCCCCAAGATATTCTGAAATACTGTCTTTTGGGTCTGTAAAATAGTCTACATAAAACTGCGTTTTAAATAGGTTAGCCTACAATAGCATACTTTATAAATCCTTTTTTAAAACAAATAAAGTGGCGGCCAGATAGCTCAGTGGATGAAAGCGCCTGCTTAGGCAGAGGCAGCGGCAGCGGCCAGGGACAATCTCCAGGGTGCACTGAGATGGCGATTGAGACTGGGCGTGGTGGTGTGCACCTGTTATCTCAACACATGAGGAGGCTGAAAACAGGAGAATCACTATGAGTCCAATCTACGTAGTGAGACCCTGTACACCGTGCTCTAAATTAAACAAAATAAATAAAAATATTTTAGTTATGATTGTTGAAAAAAAATTGCCTACTACACTCTATTATTAGCTAATGTTGAAATAAAAACTGTCAGCTTTGGACATGCTGCCTGATGAATAAAGTATAAAAGAACTAGGACAGATTTCATTTTATACCAAGTTACACATTCAAACAAGTGCTGACTCCTACAAAGTAGTCATTCTGAGAAGTTCTACTATTACGCCAACCATGGTGTTAATGTTCAACAGCAGTTTGGAACTCCTCATTTGGAATTTCTATCAGGGGAGACAGCTTGGCATCATAAGTGCCTGCCTGGCAAGCACAACATCCTGAGTTTCCCCGGTACCACAAAAACAAAAACAACACACACACAAAAAAACCCCCAGAATTTCCATCAATGCCTACAATACATTATATTGGCACCTTGGTTCACAAACTTAACACTTTCCATGACTCTGGTGGTAAATTGAATTAAATGGTGGGAAACCAAATCAAATTCGGTTCAATGTTATCCTTATGGAGAAATCTGAAGGTCACAAAGATGAGGCTCTAGTCTGATAGGCCTATGGCTTTATAAGGCAAAGGTCATGCATTCAATCCCTAATACCTCCACTGCATGTGCACATGCACACAAAAACCATAGAAAGAATTATCAGAAAACCCTGCTGAAATCTTGATCTTAGATTTTTCTGCCTTCCAGAATAGTGAGAAAAAATTCTGTGATACCAGTCTGGGGTGTTTTGTTATGCCACACAGGCAGAATAAAGCAAGTTGAAAAACTTTCTGACAGTGCTATGACTTTCAATGGTATTTCATTTACAGATGTATTAAGCGTATTTACTTAAAAAAAGACATCTTAAAATATATACCTTAATACTGTACTGTCTAGCTGCATGGATTGGATATCAGTATACTCTATAAGTTTAAAATTCACCCCCAAAATCCCAAAAATTGCTTACACCTTATAAGAACACAAGTCCATATTATTAAAATAAGTACAGTACAGGAAGAAAGTTGATTCTAAGTACAAGTAGTTAGATAGTATGGGTTTTTATTAATATAGTAAGTAGTATTAGGTATAATGAATCCTTAATATGATGCTGTTGGAAAATTTCTGATTAGATTCTGCTAAAGGAGAAGCCTCCAAACAACACAAAGATTCAGTCTAATTTCTCTAAAGCATATTTTAAAAAATGTGTGGTAATATACTGGTAAATCACTTATGAAATGGTGAAGTTTGGCTTAGAAATTATTTTTCTACAGTAAAAAAAAAATTTAAAAAGACTTACCCAAGCTTTAGCATATTGATCATGTCAAAGTTCACTACATCAAACACCTTCATTGCTTTATCATCACCCACAGAACAGAACAATGCTCCCTCAGAGCTAACAGCAATGCTTTCAATAATCCCTATTTGAATAAAATTAAAACATTTGAGAAAATACCAATAAAAGTACATAATTTAAAGAATCAATATTTTTAAAAGAAACTAATTGGTATAGTTTAAAAGAGCTATAAAAAACTAAAAAGATGAAATTCTTACCTAGGTGACTACGAAAGTGTTTGACGAATTCAATTCCTTCTTCTATCTTTTTCCAGAACTTAACATGTCCATCATGACTGGCAGTAATAATAAAATCTGTCCTACATATACAAGATTTTAAAAATTAATTTCCAAAACATCTATGAAACATTCATTCACAAGCTTTATTTTAATAATTATATGTACATATGCTGTACATGTGTCCCACATGTGTGACTACTATATGTGTATAGATAAGACATTTTCAGTAATTTTTAATCCCAGAAGCCAGATCAGAACAAAGTTAGGATTTGACATTAAAAATAAAGCTAGGTATGATCGTATATACATATAATCTCAGCACTCTGAGAACCTGAGGCAGGAGGATTGCAAGATGAAACCCAACCTGGGTAATTTAGTGAGAATCTTTGTTTTAAAAACAATAAAAAAAAACGGGATGTAGCTCAGTGTGGAAGCCCTGGATCCAATCTTTGCCATTACACACAGACAAAAATGATAAAATAAATAAATTTGTCCAAGAATCACTGGACTTCAGGATTTCTTATTGCTAAAATTATCCTGTAGGTTATCTTTCCATGAGAAAATGTATTATTTTTCAGAAGCTGATAAGCTGCTTTCATATACAGCACAATTCACCATAAATTTGTTTTCTATTCTATACAAACATTTTGGATAGATTCAGAAAGATTCAGCAGTTTCTCCTTTAAGAAAAACTGAAACCACTGAAACCATGTATACATCAAGTACTTTGTATATATAACCTCAATCAGTATAACAACCATATTAAAGGGGTATTTTAACAGTCATAAAAGTTTTAAAATATTAAATTTGCTTGTTCTAGGTTTATAGATAGTGAGTGGCTTTCATAGCTATCTTAGCATAAAACCTATCATCTTTATGTTACACTCCAGTCTTGATTGTGAAGGAAAAAAACAAAGCCTGCCACTAGCACTTTAGCTGTGGATACACTGACAAGTTTGTATTAACAAAAGTATTAGCTGCTATACACACTGACAAGTTTGTATTAACAAGTGTTTATATTTAGTTTGAATTGTCCTATGCATGAAATATGAATATATTACATTCACATCTAAAGTGCAACTTGTTTTAAGAGATTAATAGACTGATCAAAAAACAAAGCAATCCATAAGCAATTGAGTGATGCAAAAAAAAGTTCCTATATATTCACTGCTTAAAATTATCGAAGCCACATCTCATCCAGATGTCTGTATGAGTCCCCTTGCTATTTATTTTCCTAGTGTGTATTCTTGTCCTCTTGGAATTCATTAACCTCAATACAGCCAGAGTGGTTCTT
>NDGN011369094.1:0-19681 GCA_002564285.1 Tympanoctomys barrerae | reverse complement strand
CTACCTCCTCTCCTCTCCTGCTTCCCCTCCTCTCCCTTTTCCCCTCCCCTCCCCTCCCAATGCTGATCCAGAACCCAAATCATCTCTCCAAGGAGTTCCTTTTGGTAACAACTATGGTGTGATAGCCACCACCAGACAGAGCCCCTGTCCACCATGTTCTACTTCATGAACTGACACAGAGTTGGGGCCACAACTTCATTATGCAGCTGTGACTTTAGCCCTGTTCTGCAGATGGACCAAGTATGGCTGGGAAGGGCGAGGTAACTCCTGCAGGCTCATGAAGCTGGGGAGTCTGGAACCAGGACTCTCCCTCCACCATCTTCTCTCTTTTCTTCTGACACTGCATGCGGTCTGTCCCGAAGAAATCCTGAGAGTAGGCCCTGGCACTCCAGCCCAGCATGGAGACGAGGAGCCCTGTGGGGACAGAGATGTGGGTTTTTCCTTTCTGCATATCTGAATTTCCATTTTTATAAATTCAAACTTGCTGTTCACTTTCTCCATGTACCTCCTTCTGAATTTAAAGATGTCATGTCCCCAGAAGAATTCAGCAGATCCATATTTTGCATTTTTCTAAACATCCCTTTAATAGTCTCTGGGCAATTTGGTTTGCATTAGCCAGAGAGCTTTATAAAATCATTCAATGGTCATTGATGGTTTCTTTGATTTATGAGTTGTTAACCAGCCGAAACCCCCAGTCAGTCAAGGTCAGAGTTCCCATTCAGTAATAAGAGGGGAATTTGCATACATTCTTTATTCATAGGATATTATTTAGGTCATCATGAAAATCATGAAGGCCCTTCTGCAGTCTCCAACACTCATTTTGCCCTTGTTCAATTTCACTAGGACATTCTCATTAAGAAGGGGTTTAAGAAAACAAATTTCACATAAAGCACCAGGCTTCCTGTCCCAGTTTATAAATGACTTCTCCTATGTGGTTGCCTTTCCTCCTACAGGTAATGCCAGTCTCTCAGCTCCCTGGTTGAACAGTCCTGGCCTTCCTCTCCTCTTCTAGAGAATCACAGACTGTGAGCCTCTAGCCAGCTTTGTCCCCAGCCCTCGCTCATCGTTAACCACCTGCAGTGACCCATTCGCTGCATGGGCGAAAATGTGAAGCACGTCTACAAAGGAGCAAGCCGAGAAGCACACGGGGTGCACTGGGCATCATTTCTTTCCCCAGATGAGGTGCACTGGACATCTTGCCTCCTACTAACTCCAGGAGGATTGTGGGGGAGGCTTTCCAACCTGCAGCCCAAGGGCATGGCCGCCATTTTCAGCTTACTCCCAGGTGGGTAGGGAAGACCTTTTGTAACATAGAAACCACACAGATGTCAGCATGATGAAAAAGAACTGCTAGCATCTGTGGATGAGAAACACTATATGGGTTCCACACACAGCATCCTCTGTCACTCAAGAACCTGTGGCCATAGCACGGATTCAGGGCAACTCAGAAATTCACTCTCACTTGCGCAACCTAATTCAAAATTTAATAAGTATTTCATAAACAATTTTCTTCCTTACTTAGGGAACACTAAGGCAACCTTCAAAGTTTTTCTCATTATTCCGAATATCTGCACAAGTGTTCACACGAGGCACTACTGCTAAGTTGTGTCTTTCTATTTTTAGGAAAGGTAATATAGAAATAATTATAGCATTTTGCAAACATCAAGTCTGAAGTCAAGCACAAGATCTTCTTCTTACTATTATTGACAAGAATCAATACAGTAGTCTTTAACGTTTGAAACCCTCATAGGCAAAACCCGAATATTCTTTGAAGATTGTGCATAAATACATGTATTTTGGGTTTAAATAAAACAAATGATATGGTATGCATTTTTAATAATCCATAAACCAATCTCAGTATCTTTACCTGTACTAATATTCCAAAATTATTTTTACATTAATTTTGTAGAGATCAAAGGTTATTGGCTTTCATTTGTCCAACCAGTGTTTCAAAGCTTATGTAGTAACTTTCTAAACTAATGTATTCACTTTTCCAGCTAGTTTTACCACTGTTAAGCATTATTTGCCATCCAATTCCTAAAGCAAAATACTTTACACATATGAAGCAGAACATATTTTATAGTTCTGTTTTGTTTGCAATAATGAAAACATGAGTTTATTTATTTATTTTTTTGTATTTTAGGAAAGGGTCTACAGGGTGTTCAGAGTCTCACTATTAGGGGCCTCTGGCCCCTGTGCCTGCTTTCAGATGCTTTAATCCGCTGAACTATTTGGCTGACCTGAAAATATGAGTTTAAAGCAAGAGACCGTGCACCTAGTATGAGGCACGGGCCAGGCCCGAGCTGCACCAGCCCTTGCTCCTCTTGCACACATGTCCTCTCTGTGCCTTTGGCTGTGTTTGGAGTGTGAGTTGTGGCTGTCAGTGAAGTCTACAAGCGAAGCAAGCTGAAGCTCTCCGAGAGCTTGTTCGTACCCATTTAGCAGGACAGCACTGAGCAGAGCTGTAGCTGTGGCTGCAGTTGAGTGATGTCGTGTTCTTCCCCATTCCTCGGGGCCTGACCTCCAGAAGCCTCCTCCTTGAAGCCCAGCCCACTGCAGATCTGAGTGAAGCCGGTTCCTGGGAGCGCCTCTGGTGGAAGTCGCACTTCCAGCCTGGAGTCACGTGTGTCTCATGTCAAAAGACAAATTAGCAGGCCTTGCAATGGATGTGATTCTTTTGGTCAAGCTTTTAAACAGCAAATCTTTTTCAAAAACTTATTATATTTAGTCATTTTGACAATAACTTGGTAACACCACACACGGAAATGTTCCTGGTTGGTGTCAACTTACGCCAGGGTCTGTTCTAACCAGTCGCCACCATCTCTTGGTTCAGTGTAACAATGCAAGCACCGTAGGCTTTCATCCTTAAAATGGCATATCCATGTCTGAGCATTACACTTAACGATAATTTTAGTAATGATAGATTTCCTTGGACTAGCGAAATGACACATATTGGTGGTTTCAATGTTTAAAGACTGTTGCAGGCCACAGATTATAAATTGACATAGAATCTAAACATGTCCCTCCTTGCCCTGCCTTGTGGGCTGATTTTGGAATACAGAAATCCCTCTTCCTCTTCATCAGTGACATTGTAAATCTCATAGAGCAGGGTAAAGTCTGCTGAGGACAATACAGGGAAAACTAGTACCCAGATGTGAGAGTGAATCTTAACTTATTTCTTTTATAGCATTAAACCTGTCCTTTCAACCACTGCTTCCACATTGTTCCAGGAAAAGCAATGGTATTGCACCCCTGATGTGGGCTAATAGAAGGGTTACTAGCTGGAGATTTTGGTCTTTGTTCCCATAGGTTGTCCCAGAGCCCTATTTTCTTGCAGTTTTTGTCTCTTGCTCTTTTTCTCTCTTGCTGTGTGCAGTAACTCTAGGATAGAGATTGGGAACTGTGGGAACCGGTACCACAGAAAAAGTCTCTGATAACTGGTATCCAATGTGGGGCACAATGCCAGTTAAGAGATTTAAAATTAGATTTGCTTATGTGATTACTGTATATTCAAATCTATTTCTAGAAAACTCAGATTGCTTCTAGAATAAAGGAGAATTACTCTAGAAAATCAAATTGCATAGTTGCTCGGATTAGAGGAAAGAGGTTAAATCGGACTTCAGTGAACTTGCCAGTTCTTGTAAAGATAAAAACCTCTGTGTCCAAAAATGAGTTGGTGTGTGCAAGTGGTCCTCTGCAGAGGAGAGCTGAGCTCCTTTTGCATCCTAGCCTCACTGTGCAGGACACGGAGGAAGAATCAACACTTGGCTGGACCTGTCTTGTGAAAATATTCTCATTTTTAGAGGCAAATAGTGAGAAGTGTTATTTCTTCACAGGTAAAGGAGTTGTATCTAACTTTTCTCTTGTGGATTTTCACCATTTATATTTTATTAGGGAATAGTCATGAATATTTTCAAGTTTGCTTGCACATCATTACAAAATGATTCCTTAAATATTTTTCCATTTCCCTCTGTTTTCCATCTGACTTCCTGAGTTTCATTTTATTATTCCATTGTTAAATCCTTGAATCTGATATAGAAGTAATAGATTTTCAGACATTTTATATATTGATTAAAAACATTCAGTACCATGAATTTTCTTCTGACAACAACTTGTCTTATTGATTCATTGTTATTTTCTGTATATTTTATAATTTGGCTGTAGTTTCCTCTTAAGGTTATGTTTCAGTTACTTTTCTCTCATTGCTGGGACAAAGTTCCCAACAACCAGAACCAAGGAGGGAAAGGTTTTTTAGCTCACAGTTGGTGGAAGTTTCAGTCCATACTTGGTTGACTCTAAGGCAGAATGGCACATGGCAGAGGGCCGTAGATTGTGGCGGTGGAATACAGCAAAGAGCAAAGAGAGGAGCAGTGACTGTGGTGGCTAGTCAGCTCTCTCCCTTCCTCACATTGTGTTCAGGCTCTTTATCCTAGGCCAGGGGTAGCACTCACACCCATAATCCCACCATTGGATCATGAATTAATCACAAACTCTAGAAGTTGCCCCAGTGACTGCATGAGGCTTTGAGGGGACAACTAGACACAAAGCATAACAGGTTATTTAGGTGATTGTTCAAATGTTTTGGTTTTTGATTCAACACATCTTCTTAAATCTTATTTTATCTTTGCTTTGTCAAGATGGTAGAACTCTGGGGGGTTGAGGTCATAGGATTGAGAGCTTGCATCCAACCCGGGCAACTTACTAAGATTTGTCTCAAAATTTAAAAATTCAAAATTTAAAATAAAAAGCAGGGCTTAAAATGTAGCTCAGTGGAAAGGCTCTGATTTCAGTCCTGAGTAACTAACACACACACACACACACACACACACACACACACGCACACTAAGATACAGTGACTACTACCTATTGATAACAGTATTCTTCATTCAACAAATGCTTACTCAATGCCTACTGTCTACTTTGTGTTGTGACAAAAGCTAGACCTAAAATAGTCAGGGACTGGGGATATAGCCCAGTGGCACAAGCACCTGCCTGGCAAGTGCAAGATCCTGAGTTCAATTTCCAGTACTAAAAAAAGGAAGAGGGTTAAAGAAGTCAGTAAAGACAGACAGGTGAGACTGGGTGTGGTGGTGTACACCTGTAATCCCAGTGCTTGGGAGGCTGAAAACAAGAGGATCACTACAAGTCCAATCTATGTAGTGAGACCCTGTAGACCCTGTACAAAACACATAAAAAACCCAGACAGGTCCACAACCCACCATATTTATACTTAAGTGTGAAACACAAAAGTCAGTTTGTAAGCCAAAGCTATAATTCAAAAATAAATCTATACTGTAATGACTCTGTAACAGGAATATTTGACTAAGGAAAAAGCTTGAGGGAGGTTTTCCTTAGGTAGCAGTGTGGGGGAAGAGGCTTTGGGGAACTAAGTGTTCACAGCAGAGGAGACAGAACACCCTGAGTCCTGGTGGTGGGAAGAGTAGTGGGTGCTCAAGGAATAGAAGTGTGATAGGTGTGGGTGTGGGTGGGCTGCAAAGAGCACGCAGGATGGGGCACTGGGGCAGTGTGGAAGTGTCTCTAAGTGTATGTCATAGCTGCCTTGATGTCCTGGATTGATTCAAAACATTGAGCTTTCATAGTCATTTTGATTTTTGATGCATCGCATCATGTGATATCTGGCTAATAAAGTGGTTGAAGACACAAAGCAATGTTTTTATGAGCTTGCCTTTTTATAGGGTGGTACAAGGCAGGAACACTCACTGTATTTTTTTAAATCACAACTTATAAAGACACTCAAGAAAGAAGACTTCCAGAAACGTTTCAGAAAGCAGTAAAAGTGATGGGATAAGGGTGCTCAAATCAAGAGGGAAGGATCAATGGTAATATGTCTTTTACTGTAATAAATTTTTAAAATGTGAATATGCATCTTGTACTTTGACCAAATCTTGTATATACTGCTCTTTATTCCAAACTAGTCTTAGACAAGTCCTGATGGAAAGGTTGTAGTGCTGCAAAGGGACACACCCCTGTGCATGCTGGGACTTGGACAATCAGTTCTCAGTCCAGAGAATGCTGTTACCTGTAATGCTGTTCTATTCTAATCTACAAGCAAAGCAAGAATCACACAGTCCTTTACATGACAATAAAGCACACATTACAAAGACTCTTACTTAACAGGACTCCTACAATAGCAAAGCTGCCTGGGCATGGGGGTGGGGGGAGGGTTGTGGACTGGCAAAGCTAGCCCTCAAATTACAAAAGAGGGCATAATTTGAAAGCGAAACTGCAAAAATTTTCACTGTGATTTTTCTGCAGAGGCCTGAATGAGGATCTATAGAGTACTTACTCTATTGTACTTGTTTTAAGTATCTGTAAATAACTTTTCTGAGATGACAGGCATCTGTTTTTTGTTATTGTTGTTGTTGTTGTTGTTTTGTTTTTATGGGCTTCATCCCCCACCTTTTGGTTTACATATATCTTTTAAAAATGCCTGAAGGGCTGGTTAATTGTCCATCAGCATGGTGAGAATGATATCGTCATCCAACGAGCCAGCGTGACGCTGGTGGAATGTTCAACATAATTCAGGTCTTTGAGGACTGTGTGGATCTGAGGCAAGACTGTGACTACCTACTGTTATCTCTACCAGATGAAAGCAGTCTTGTTTTCTGGTAAGCTTTACAAATTGGTGTTGCAGGCAAAATATTTTACATAACAGTAGCTGCAAACAAAAATTCCATTCTTGAGGGTCTGTTTCTTAGGATCACTACTGATATTGTATTGCTTAAGGGTTAGTTATGAAAGTAGATGTCATAATAGGCATTCCAACTGAACCCATTATTATAGGGGATGGGTCATCATGCATAGAACTTGGGGGAAGGAAGGCAGTTGGGGTTATAGGTCTTTGAAAACAGGGCTGCACTGAGCCCGCAACTTGGGTCTTGGACAATGGAAGTTTGTCCTGAAGTTGGGATTACTCTGAAGGTTCATATGATGATGACTGTAGGGGTGCAGGGGATTAGCAAGTGTAGAACTAATTTTTGCTGGGAAGTAACACTACTGCTGGGTGGACACTAGCAAGAACAGTGTGGAAAAATAAAAGTCATCTCCTTCACGTGAAATCATCCAAGAAAGACGTAGATGCCAGGCCTCAGGAACAAATATGGTGCAGGAGAGTGGACTAGGATGAAAAGTACTATCTAGTTGAGTGGCACAGCAAGATTTCTTTTTGGGAATGCTAAAGAGTTAAGTTTACTCTGCTGGGCTTGGTGGCACATGCCTGTAATCCTAGAACTCAGGAGGCTGAGGTAGGAGGATCACTATGAGTTCAAGGCCAGCCTGAGCTACAAAGTAATTTCAAGTCCTGTATTACATAGAGAGATACTGTCTCAAAAAAAAAAAAGAAAAGAAATAAAGAAAAGAAAAGAAAAGAAAGAAAGAAATTAAAAGGGAGAAACTTACTCATTCTAAAAGGAAAAGCATGATTAAACTTTCTACAATGAGTTATCATGGGTACAATTTGGGGGTTTCTCATCATCTGAGTATTGTGAATTTGACTTTGACTTAGTGAATTATATTAAATAATTTGAGATTTGAGATCACAAGCTTTCTGTGAACATTTTCACTAAGTTAGACAGAGAATTTTTCATTTGATGAGAGACAAGAAGAGTCAAATGTGAAAAAAAAAAGCCCTCAGAACAAAAGAACCAGTTAAAGATTAACAAATAAAAATTCACATTACGGTCAACCCCATGCTTCCTGTGTATTAATTTCATTCAAGGTTCTCCAATTTCCAAATTCATTTTAAAATTATGAGGCTGCCTAGTCCCTTCTATACTCTGTTATGGCATTCTTGTTTCCCAGCCTTGAAAATGCAGCCATTTGGCCTGCTCTGCTTAGATAAACACCTGGAAGTACTCCTGGGAAAGATCCCAAGTCTAGACACAGCTTTAAAAAAATCCACACATGTGTTTCTTATTATAAGAAACTATAACTCTGCAGACAAGAGAAAATTCCCATGTCTTCAATGAGTTGCCAATTATGTCACATTATGTGATGAAGCACTTATGACTAATATGTAAATAATTGCATCCAAGCTGTAGAATCATAAAAGGGAAGATAGAGAACAAAAATGATTTTATTTGAACTGCTGGAAGAACTTTGCTTTAAAGGCAGTTTTTAGATTGTGGATCAGGAGATTGCTCCCCACAATCTCCCCAGTAAGTTATGTTGTTATGTTTTATAACCCTGGCAAGACTTCTCATAAGAACTCTGATTACATCACTTTGGGTTTAAAACAAAAATCTATGCATATCCATTTAGCTACTATTTTTTTTAAAAGACATTTGAGCTATTTCCTTCTCGTTCTCTTCTTCCTCCTCCTCCATCTATAACTGCACTCAATTCTAGGGAAAGGTACCAGGTATAGATTCAAAAGAAGAAATTCCATCAAAACACCATGTGGTCAAGAATGTACTCAAGGAGAATTAAGCAAGCTCAATTATAACGAGCTGTGAGCCGCGCCAAGGGCGCTGCAGAGCCTGTGTCCCCGGCCACGCATCTCTCAGGGCAGTGACTGACCGTGCCGGCAGCTTCCGACAGGGGTAGGCTGCATGAACACCTGGATGACACTCCACAGCAGGAGGCGTGTGCCGAGAGTGTCGTGCTGTGTAGGTGACCCGCTACGCAGAGCGGGAGACTCACCAGGGGAGAGAAGCGGGAGGGCTGACTCCGGGATGCCTGCCTCCATGCTAAACACAAAAATGAAGACTTGGAAAAATGATTCGAGTCACCTTCTCAGGTGCTTCCGGTGACTATTTAATCGAATCTGTAATCTTCTTCCATCCAGTTGAACCACCCCTTCCATTTCTCTCATCCATGTCTAAAGGATCAGAATAAGAATGTGCTACTAAACAAAAATGATCTGAAAGGAATAAAAAAAGCTCAGCAGAAGAATGTATGTATACAGTCTACACGCAGGGAGGCTACAAGGCTTCCAGTAAACAACATTTACTATTTTTGAATGAATAATAATGACAAAAAATGTTCCTAAACAGATATTTTAGATTTAGTAATAAATAACCACTTAATGTCTCAAAAATAGCCTTTTTTATTGAAGATGGTGTTTTAAGGAAAATATTTTAAACTTTCTCATTTCCACCATTAAATTTTGTTTATGAAACTATAACATAGAACACTGAGGAAAAGAATGAAGGGTGAGTATTGTGTTCACATTGGAAGTGAAAAATACGTTGTCTAAGGAACGAACACAACCAGCACTAATTTGGATATTAAGGAATGAACACAACCAGCACTAATTTGGATATGATGATTAGTGTTTTTGGTTTCACAAAGTATAACAGATAAACCTGAAGCATTTATAGGTTCCTACAGCTAGATATCACAAGAGAACAAAGCTAGCTTCAGGTGTGGCGGCTTGATTCTGAATCTAAGTGATGCTACTGTTACACATCGATTTTTTTAACCCTCGCTTGTTTCTGGGTTCTTTTACTTGGTTTTAACTGTACTTAGTATATGCAAGTTTTCAAAGTAGCTGACAAAGACCAGGTCTGTAACTCCAGCACTCAGGAGACTGAGGCAGGAGGATCATTGTGAGTTCAAGACCAGCCTGGGCTACAAAGTGAGCTTACGACCAGCCTGAATTGAGCTGCATGGTGAAACCCTGTCTCAGAAAAACAAAAACTAAAACGAAAATACCAGCAAACGAAACAACAAAGTAGTTGACAAGATAGTCACTGGAGGTGCTGGCCCTATGTACCTTCAGATTATAATCCTAAAGGAAAAGAAATACCTCAAGTTTCCTCAAAGTTATTACAAGGATAGGCTTGGGAAAAAATTGCAAGCCCATATCTAAAGAGAGCACTGTGTCAGTGTGACTGTCACGTGCTGGTTCTTGTGTCTTGGACCACAAGTAATGGCCACACCAGCACTACATGGGCATGAGAAGCCCTAAGAAAGCAGAAAAGTGCAGCGTGTGCTAATACCTGCACAAGCAGGGTTAACCATCATCTGCTACTGTGTAATCCAGAAAAATAGACCAATGAATCATGATACCTTGTCACTAAATTCTCCAGAAACTCAAGGGGAAAAGTAAAGAAGAGAAAGTCATCAGACAAGATCGAAGCTTTTCAAGATGAAAGCTGCAGCATTCAGAAAGGGAAGACACCGGGTGGAGAGGAACACCCAGCCCAGGGCTTCTGTGTTCCAGCGCTCTTTGGGAAAAATCAGCCCAAAGCGAGTGGTGCGGAGCAAGGTGCTCGGGCAGTTGATTATTAGATGATGCAGCTTCCTGTTGCCAACATTTCTGTGAACAAATTTTGAGGAACAGAATGGGACATATTCAGCGTCACACCCAGATAGGATGGAAATAGTGACTTATCTGAAAACATCATCATCCGGGGGGACGTTACAGAGGACAAAACTAGACTGATATGTTATGGCCATCAAGAAAACATGGCTCTAAGTATTAATGAAAACAAACTTTTTTTTTTATTAACTGAATGCTAAAGGGAATGATGGGACATATGAGTTCACTGCTATGGATGAGCTTAGAAAGATCAAACAGAAACTATGCAGGAAGAAAGTCCTTGTACACAGTGCAGATGTGGTTTCCTTGAAGACTGTACATTGAACTAATGATACTATAATTCATGCTGGCTTCTGATAAAACAGTACATTTGTTCAAAGATAACTCCAGAATTTGGAACAATCTGGGTGACAAGTAACAGAAGCATACGAAGTAAAAGCGGCAGAAGCTGTTGAGATTTATAACAGGCCCAGAAACAGGCAGGACCTTCAGCGTACAGGAAAGCTGACACGGCTTTAATTACCAGGAGAAACAGAAAAAGTCGCAGAAGTTTGATTTGGGTTTGGAGGATAAGCCCAGTGAAGAAACATGAACAAAACAGATACAGAGTCTCAACTGTGTCACGCTCATTCGGCCATGGAAGTAGCTATTTTTCAAGGCTATAAAGTTGAAAAGTGAAGGAGAGACAAAGAAAAACCTCCTTGATTTCAGGAGCAATCTGACACACTGATGAAAATCTATTCAACAACCTCTCTTAATAGCACTCTGAGATTTTAGTTACGTACTCCTTTGCAGGTGAGGTAAGACAGAGTATCCGATTCTGACCAGTCACCTCCATGCCACTGCAGGAACGTCATTATTCACTCCAGAAACTCTGCTGGTGCAGTCACCTGTGCTTTGACGGCTCTGCTATGGGAGCTCTAAGGTGTGGCTCCCATACAGTACATGGAAGACACAATGCAAGACCACAGGCTCCAGGAGGCAAGGACGGTGGAGAGAGACAGCCACGCAGACGTTGTTGCCTGCTCTCTAAGTGCAGAGAACAAGTGCTTCACTGGGCCACAGGGCAGACATTCAGAGTTTCAGGCACAGAATTCCTTTCAAGGTACAAGGAAGTGTGATTTCTCTGGAGATCTGGATGACCCAGGAGACTTCTGCAGTGTGAGACATGGGTGCCTCTGGACATCAGGGAGCTGGGCTGTGGGGCTCTGCTCCATCCAGGGCAGATGCTCAGGGGTGGGGATGGCTCAGAAAGAGAGGCCAGGATGTCCTGGTGGGACCCTCAGGGGCAGAAGCTGACTGAGCCCCAGTGAAGACTGCGGCACACCCCAGGGTCCACAGGCCAGCGCCCCGCAGTTGGGGCACGTGCGTGCGGCCTGCAAGTGTGCAGCTCAGGAGAGCATGGCTCTCCCTCAGTCCTGTGCGCTACAGAGGTTCCATCTCTCCCTCTCTGGACTCTGCAGGATGATCCCTTAAGGATCAGGGGCAGCTCCTACCAGCTCTGTCCCCTTCTGGCCCTCAGCCTCTTGTTTGCCCTCCACATACATCTGGCAGAAGGAAGAAGCTTGTCCTCTCCTCTGGGAGGGACGTGCCTGAGGAATGGAGTGCAGCGGACGCAGAAGCTTTCACAGGATGGCAGGAAGGTGAATAAGCTCCTCTCCTATGGGATGAGGATCCCATCCTCGTGACCTCATTTAACTTTGATTGCCTCCTCAAATGCCCCACTTCCAAATAGAACCCCCTTGAAGGTTAAAACTGGAACCTAAGGAATTTTAGAGGTCAAAGGGTAGCGCACTGCTGTGGGTGGGAAGCATGAGCAGGGCTTGGGGTTGGAGAGAGACGAGAAATGGCAAGAAGCACGGAGGAGCTTTGGCTGAGAATAAGCAGAACAGGACTATGCAGAGCTGTGGGGAGTGGAGGGGCTGGGGGCTGGGGGCAGGTAGTGACACACTTTGTGTCACCAGCAAGACAAGCTAACTGAGTAGCCTGCCTGTGAGAGGACAGCGACCACACCAGCAGGGAGTTCTCAGGCTGGGGCTGCCTCTGTGAGTCCAGGGGGAGCAGATGGAGGCTGTGCAGCAGGGCCAGGGCTGGAAATGCTGGTGCAGGAAGCAGGGAGTGAGGATGGGGTGAGGAATGGGGGTGGTGCTGGGGGGAGGAGAGCCAGAAAGGGGAGCTGCTGAGCTGAGAGCAGGCAGGGGCCCAGGGCCCAGGGCTCTGGTGTGAGGGAGTCCAGCTGTGGCACAACGTAAGGGTTGGGTTTGGGAGCAAAGGACTGAAGCAACTGAAGCAATTTCTGTTTTGGTAACAAGATAATCATCTTATAAGTAGCAAAGGTTTATTTTGGCTCAGGGTTTCAGTGGTCCCGGTCCCTGGTTGGTTGGGCTATTGTTTGGGTGAGGTAGAAGGCCATGACTGGAGCGGGCAGCTGAGTCAAATGCTTCACCTGCTGGCTGGAAAGCCAGGAAGAGGGAGGAAAAACTGGGTCCCCCAAGACCCTTCAAGGGTCCACGCCTCTAGAGCCAAGAACCTTCAGGAGGCTCCATCCGCCGAAAGTTCCACCACTCTCCAACAGCACAAACTGTGTCTGTAGCTCATGGGCCTATAGCACTGGGCAACTGTGCTTTTAAACACAGGCTATTAAGGGACCACAGGAGAAAAGTGTTTTTCTAAATGTTAATTAAAGTGATAAGATGGTACACCTAAGGGAAAAAGTTATTAACTAAAATGACAATGTATGATATTGGTAAATTATTAAAGTTCTTTCTGTGGCCTTTCCCAGGGTGAGACTTAAATTCAAGAGAATGGGAAAAAGCAGGTTTGAGAAAGAATGTAGGCAGTTTCCCACATGCTACTGTTATGGTTACACATTCTTAGCAAAGAGATGTATTTATACCAATACTTATAGGTCCAGTGTGGAATTTAGACACTTTGGAGCAAGTTTATAAAATCTAAAATATGAAATGAATCCCATAGCTGTGTATTCCTACTGAGAACTGTCAAGAATATTGATTTATCTTCAACCTATTTGTCATAGTTAGACTTCTTTCCCCCAGCTATGTTTAAGGGGAGATAGGCCTTACAGGAGACGTACAGTAACATAACAGCTTTGGGGGAAATACCCACAGCAGCCTGGCCCCACCCTTACCCTAGGTGGGAGAACTGTAAGCAAGTTCTTGGCCTCCGTGACAAGTAGGACTTAGAGTCTGCATGCCCTTTCTTTCCTGATCATGCCCTGCCCTCAAGACTGGACTTTTCACCTTTGCCTAGCTGGGCTTTGTCACAGATATAGCACTGTCAAGAGACAGAGAGAAGCACAGCCACTAACGGAGCTTCCCTGCTTCAATTATGTCCGGCCTGGTGTTTCTGACATGTCCAAGGGGAGTGTCCTCCCCTGAAATCATGGGGAGCAGGAAGTAGAAATGTTGCTATTCTCTGTTCACTCCGTCCAATCAGTATTTGATGTGTGGGCACGTGTATGTGTGCGTGTGTGTGTGTGTGTGTGCGCGCGGGCGTGTGTGTGTGTGTGTGTGTGTGTGCGCGTGTGTGTTGTTTCCTTGTTTGTTTCAGCATATCTGGCACAAAGAACCCTTGCTTTGGCCCAAACCTTCAATTTCAGACTGAAGATATGGATTAAATAGCTACACAGTCATTGGGTGATAGGAAAAATCTCCACATTTTTGCATGAACAGGAATGTAAGTAACTCAAAACACTATCTCCTGAAGGAATGAGTTAGGCAGTGGGCAGAAAATGTTTGATTGTGGGACTGGTGAGATAGCTCAGTGGTCTAAAGCGTCTGCTTAGGCAAGCTTAGGCAGGCGCAAGGGACCACAGTTCAATCCCTGGTACCACATGCTGCATCAGCCCCACCCCTTGGGTGGGCTGTATCAGCCAAAAAAAAGAAAAGAAAATGTTTGATCAGATGGATTTGGCCAATTCCAAAAAGAATTGTGTTTGTATCTCTTTTGCTTGTAATAACTTTATGACGATATACAGTTCTGGAGCCATATAAAAAGGGTCAATATTTTAATCAATTCTGGCACTTTTTTCTTTGGAAAATTTGTTAATTTCTTACTGTAAAATTAATAAAATTTTCTTCTTTCTTAGTTCAGTTCATTCTGTACATTTACTGTGTTGTCTACTCACTATGTTGTTCATTTTTAGAGCACTTAATTGCATTCATATATATCATATATAATTTTGTGTTGCTTTCTGGCCAGTTAATTTTACACAAATTTAAACTATAATTTTTCCTTTAAACATAAGTTTGACTTTTGCTGTTAGGTAAAACTATCATGTATAATGTGGATAGCTAAGAGTTCTAGTTGTTTTTATTTCAGATTATATAGAAAATAATGTGGACTTAATCTTTGACTCAGGAGAGATTAGGTGAATATCATATTGAAATTTTCAAGTAGTTTCATTATATAGTACTAATTTTGATTTTTTGCTAAGTATCTGTCACATTATGGTCATCAAATGTGGTGTGTATAATTTCCATTTTTGAGGATTTCTTTCTGACCTAACATGTAACTGGTCTTGTATGTCTCACGGAAATTTTTTAAAGACTGTGGATTCTTGGCTCTTTATTTGTGAGGTTCAAAACCTATATTCCAATTTTATTAGGTACATTTTGAAATTCAGAGAATTGTTTGTTTCTACTTTCCAGCATCTATCTTTTTTAATTGACAAATCTCCAACTTGTTCTATTTGAGACATAATCAATATATGATAATAATCACTAATAAAATATCCATATCTTTAGTGTTTGTTCTGAGGAATTGTGACAACTATACACACCCATGTAACCACCATTTAAGGGGAAACATAGAAAAGCCACATCACCCGCCAAGTTCTCTTCTGTCCTTTCCTAACCAATCTCCTCACTCCTGTGACTGCGGTGCTCAGCAGCCTGATGCCTCTGAAAGGAGACTTTTCTACCTGTGTCCTATGGACTCAGGAGTGCTCACCGGAAACAAATCGGCCAGCACAGGTACTTGCAGGACCAGCCTGGAGCAGCGGGCTGGGACTCAGACTCCTCACCTTCAGTACCGCTGATTCCAGGATGGGCTATGCTGCTGAGACCCACAGATTTGTGGAGAAACAAAGGAAGAAGAAGAAAGAGGAGGAGGAAGAAGAGAAGAAGAGAAGAGAAGGAGAAGGAGAAGAAGGAGAAGAGGAAGAGAAGAAGTGCTGCTTCTCAGCCAAATCAGAGCGCTTCCAACAGCTTTTGCAGTGGGCCGGTGGCTCACCCAGACATTCCTGCTGGTAGCTGGTGGGCCAACCCCCTGCAAGGAAGGCTGGGGATGGAACACTTGAGTTTATTTGCAGTACTGTACTGGGACCTGAACTCAGGGCTGTGGCACTGAGCTAAGTCTCCAGTCCTTTTTAAATTTTTATTTAATTTCAAAATAAGATTTCGCTAAGTTTCTTAGGTTGGACTTAAACTTTTGATGTCTTGCCTCAGTCTCCCAGAGTACTGAGATTAAAGGCTTGCAGCATCATGCCCAGTTACTATTTTGATCCTTAAAGTGAGGCTATTGATACGGCTCCAGTGGTAGGAGTTTAGGAAGTTGGGAAGGATGGCTGTTGAATAGGGCTCAGTCCAGGAGTTGCAGCCTCCCTTCCCAGAGCTCCAGCCCGGCCTGGGTGCCCCCACTGCATCACTACAGGTCCACCTGGTGGTGCCAGGCAGGGCCAGCTCCTCTCAGTGCCCCTTTTTTCCTTCCCTTTTGGCACTCACTACCTGGGACTGGGCCACAAGGCTGGGTCAATGTGGAGAACAGTGTGTTCTGGAAGCTTCTTCCTTCTGCAAACCAGTAACTCAGCCCATTTGGGCTGCATTTTCTACCACTTGCAGAAGAGACTCGAGTGAAACACTCACATTTGTGTACTTGATAGAAAGCCTGTTGGGTGTGCTTTATTTTCTACAGAAGTGACTGTTGGCTTCCATGCATTTTTATTCATATAACTTACATTTTTCTGCCCTCTTCCCATTGACACAGACTGCCTTCCCATTGCTGCTGTCCCTGCAGCCCTGGGCTGAGAGCAAATAGATGTCATAATTAGCAGTGGGCACCCTGAGCTCAAGGCCCCCCACAGTTACCCAGGTGGGTTAAAGCCCTTCAGCTGTGGGGACCTGAAGGCAGCATTTGCAGTTCCTGGGGACCCTGTGAACCATACTTACACAGTAGAGTAAGGGCAAGTCTTGGGCACATGATAGCTAGGAGGAGAATCAGAGGGCTCAAAAATGCCTGGGACTAGTGAGTCCCAAGAGCCAAGGTCCAGCTGCTGAGCACATGCCTGTAAAGCTTGTGATTACTCACCTATGTTGTATAAAGTGTGGGCGACAAAGCTTGAATTCTTAACAGAAAATCACATTTGCTTTTCCATTGTTTTGTGAGAGAATATCTTGCTATGTCTATGAGGCTAGCAGTCTAGAAGCTCCAGTCTGGCCCTGATCTAACAGCAATCCTCCTGCCTCAGCTTCCTCAGTGCTGAGATCACAGACTTACACACCAGCACCTGCAAAAAAAATCACTCTTCTTCCCAAGCCAGGCACGATCTGCTCCTTCAAGAAGCACCAGTACCATGATGCTTTCTATTTTTAAGGACCTCTGAGCCCAACTTCCCATTTCACACGCACGGCTAGAACAGAATACAAAGCATCACGGGGATGTTCAGGTGTAAGGTGGGGTTCAGAGTCTCTGGACCTGCAGCCACCAATGATGGCGTTAGAGAGCTAAGAAAGAAATACCACCAAGCCAGCTGTGTTGGTGCCACCTGTAATCGCAACACTAGGTGGCCCTGATGCTTTAGGACAGCAAGTGGAACTCCCAGCTTCTGGAGCTAGTGACTTATGGAGACTGTGTCTCCAGATAGGAAAAATAAATAAAAAATATATTAATTGATACAGTAGTATTGGGGCTGGGAACATAGATAGCTCAGCAGCCTAAGTGCCTGCCTGGCAACAGCAAGGACTCAGGTTTGATCCTTGGTACTGCATGCCATGCAGGGCCCAAAACCAGGCACATGCCTATAGTCCCAGCACTGGGAAGGCTGAGGCAAGAGACTCATTATGAGTCTGAGCTACATAGTGAGACCCTGTACCAAATAAATAAATAAACGACTAAAATGACAGTAGGGCTTGCCTTTTACTTTGTAATTATTTACCTGTACTTAATACTAATCCATTCTAACCTACTTAGTATGGATTTTATTTTTTAATAATTATGAGCCTATCTTTTTATCTTGTTTACTTCTTTGCACCTCTACAGCTATTTTATTACTGATAAGCTCCTCTCGGTTCTATCTGAATTAGCCTGGTGTCTTCACCACCACTTATCTGAACTCACCCATCTTATTTGCCACTATCTTAGGGAGATCTTATGCAGTGCTTTGCACATGGAAAATGTATAATAAATATTTTTGGGATAATTGCATGAAGTTGGTTTTGAAAGGCAAATCTGAAGGTAGTTATCGTGCTTTATTTGTAATAAGCTTTAATAGATTTGTTTTCTTTTCCCTTTTTCTTGACAAAGTTTTATATTTCTAGTCACTTATTTTACCTCATTACTTGCAAATAATTAATATTGTATTTTTGTTTTAATTTTTTCTAAGAACTATATTTTACTTTGTTTCTACCAATACTATGATGAGTCGACTGCAGCTGGCATACTTATTGACTGGTTTTTATGATGTAGAGAAAACATTGAGGAAATTATGTAGACTTATAAAGCTTACCAGCACTACCACTTTCAAATAATATTATATTTGGTAGATTTATCTGCCATTATGATTGTTTTGGTTGCATATTCTGACATTCTTTTTTGGCTTTAGACATACTATGGCAGTAAGCTAGTAAGTCCTTCAAATACCTCTGAGTGAAATTTAGTCCTAAAACTAATTTCAATAAAGAAATTGCCAATTTAATGTTTTTAAAAATGAAATGAAAGATGATTCAAATGACAGGCATCAGGTAAAGGAAAAAAATCTTTATTTTGGCCCTTAATACAAAATCAAGAGTGGGCCCAGGGAGACAGCTCAGTAGAACAAGTGTTTGCCTGGCAAGTGCAGGGTCCTGAGTGCAATCCCTGATACTGCAAAAATAATAATAATAATAATAATAATAATAATAATAATAATAAAGAGAAAATCAGCATGGTAGCACATATCTGTAATTCAGCCTCAGGGAGGCTGAGGCAGGAGAATCACAGGATTGTGTCCTGCCTAGGGAACTTAGCAACATAGTGAGACCTCAACTCAAAAGAGAAAATAAAAGAGATCTGTGGACATAGCTCATTATGAAGGTCCCTATGATAGACTTTTTAAAATTTTACTATCATTATTTGGCACTATGGACTGTAGACTTTTGCATTTCGTCTTTTATTCTTCACCTAGAAAACTCTTGTTCTGATGGGCACTTAGTGTTACACACATGTGATAGCTCAGAGCTGTTATTTTCACTCAGATACCTGGAGGGAATTCAGAATATTTAGGCCAAGGATTGAGGGGAAAAATACAAAGAACCAGAAGAGAAGGCAGGGCGGATGATCACAGTCCCACAGCAGTGTGCTGCCCACGTGTCACTGAGGCAGTCTGGTAGCTAGAAGCTGGGTTGGCCTCTGTCAAGCCAGGCTACCCTGTATGACCTCCATGCTGGGAGTAAGTGTTCCATCGCAGTGTGCTCAGTGATGCCAGCCTCTCTGTGCATCTGCTGGTGGCAGAAAAGGACAAAATTCCTGGAGTCTATGGGACCAGACGTCAACAGGAAACAATTTGATTAGGTGATTACTCTTGATCTCTTCTCTCTTTGCCTGGGGCTTTGGAGCCAGAGGACAGGAGAGCTCGTTGTCCCCAGGGTCTCAGCGGAGAATAAAGCAGCTCCCACCAGCAATTCACAAAGTAAAAGACAGATGATTTTATTTGTCTCCAGATGTAAGTAGGTAACTCACATTTCTTCCAAATATGTGGCAGCTCCTGGGATTATCTTGTATGTCATTTATTTTGCACTTTTAAGATTTTGTTATTAGATAACTAACACATGAATATTTCTCATCAAAACGTAAGAGGAATGAAATGGGAGTCTGGTCTTCACTTCCCCTTTCTTTTCCCTTTAGCAGTGGAGGCGACACTCCAGGGCCAGCCCTTCTTCACCTCTTGGCTTTGTGATACTGAGAAGTTATTTCTCCCCTCTGGGCCTCAGTTTTCTCTTCTGTAGAACAAGGGTCTTGACCATAGCTATAGCGAGAGATCTCTGCAAGGCCTGCAGGTGGTGATCCGCAGAGTTCACGGGATGCACCTGGCTTCGAGTGAGTTCCTTCTTTTTAATTATTAATTTTATTGAGAAACAAATAGCAATGAGACAGTTTCGAAACAGGTTAGTAGGACAGTTA
>NDGN011369093.1:0-11909 GCA_002564285.1 Tympanoctomys barrerae | reverse complement strand
AGATGGCTCAGTGGAATAAGTGCTTCCCCGGCAAGCACAAGAGCCTGAGTTCAATCCCTGGTTCCACCAAAAAAAATAAAAGGATGCTGTCCCAGCTACCATCACCTCCTTGGTGAAGCCTTTCCTGACTGTCCTCCCTCAGGCACTTGCTGGAGTGTTCGTGACAGGCCTCACTGTTCTTTCTTCCCAAGCAGGGTTTGTTTTTGTGTATTTAAGTTGTCTTCCTCCCTCTCCTGACTGCCTTGCACTATGTGTCCCAGTGGCTACACTAGTAGGAGTTACTCAATATCATGTATCTATTAACTGGAAACATTTGTCAAATCCAACACTTGACAGAAGCTATTCTCTGGATTGTTTTTCCCTCATCTTCTAAAAAGCTAGAGTTATTTTAACACATTCCTGTTGACTTGAACCACTGGTGGTCCATGCTCGATGGCCCATCGGGTGACATAGACAGTCACACTGGGTGATAGAAGCTGCCCAGTGTGGGGTAGCCATGCATGTACAGTGGCCCCTTCATGAATAGTTTAATGTAAAAGTGGGAGAGGGCAGATTTGCTTTTCTGTTGACCGTTAGTTGGCTGGGCTCTCTGCCTGTGCCCGCAGCTCAAGCCACCGAGAACTCTGGTGATCTGTGACTCGCGCCCTCTCTGAGGGGGTGGGTAAGAAAGTGCTGACGCACTTCATTGCATTCACCTTTTCCCCAGTGCTGGGGATTGAGGTCATTCACACTGAGCTCCATCCCCATCCTTTTTCTTTTTTCCTATCTTTGAGGCAAGGTCTCACTCATTTGCTGTTGTCCAGGGAGGCGTTAAACTTGCATTCCTTCTGCCTCAGCCACCCAGAGTGCTAGGATTACAGTGGACACCACAGGGCCCAACCGCGGTGTCTTGGCTATTGTTTTCCTGTTGCTAGGACAAAATACCCGACACCTAATTTGAAGGAAGGAAAAGGTTTATTTAGCTCACGGTTCAGTGGAGGGTTTAGTCCCTACTTGGCCGGCTCCAAGGCAGGGTGGCACGTGGCACAGAACAGCCATTCATGGCGGCGGCAAAGACAAGAGCAAGAAAGCCAGATGGGAGGGACAGCAACAGAGAGCAGGTCTGTCTCCCTTATGTTGCAGTCAGGCTCCGCCCCAGGCCAGGTGTAGTATGCACACCCGTAATCCCAGCAGCATTCACAGCCATAATCCCAGCAGCACTCACAGCCATAATCCCGGTGGATCATGAGTCAGTCACAAACTCTGGAAGTCTGCCCCATGACTGCATGAGGCTTGGGCGGGGTAGGGGGACAACTAGACACAAACCTGTAAGGCATGAATTTCCTGCATCACATTCCTTTGCCAAGTTGAGACTGATCTCTCTGTAGGAGAAAATGGGAGCTGCTGGACCTGTGGGCCGTTAGGCTGTCATGGTCCAGTTTGAATACGGCCCCAGAGAACTTATTATTTGCTGAGGTTGTGTATGTTGCTATTACCTTTGGTCAGTTTTTGAACAGCATTAGTATCCTCCTGGACCTAGCAAACTTTTTCAGTGGCTTGCTCTGTCTTACAGGGTGTGGAGAGAGATTGCCAGGACGGTCCGTGGGATAGTAAGATGTAAGGTCTATAGTTCTCCACCTGCTGCTGTTCACCCATAGTTTATATATAAAGAGTAAGCAGTAAAAGGTACTGAGTGAAGAACTGAGTTACTGAAAGTAAAAAGCAAAAAAAATTCAGCAAGAATCCTTTGGAGAACACATCTTAAAGACAGAAGGCAGGCCTGGGCTGCTGTGGTTAATTGCAGCTAGAGAAAGCCATTAGAATTGGAAGGTCAGTCTTGCAGAGGAGAGAGACCATGACCATCCCTGTGCTGGAAAGCAGAGAGGTGCTGGTCTAGATCGCTGAAAAGGGTTAGGGAGGCAACAGTGCTGATCAGACCAGTCCTTTCAGGACTTCCAAAGACGGTGTGTTGTTTTCATTCAGTACCCTTTGGTACGCTGAGTGAGATGAAAGCCGTTAACCCTGGCCTGCGTGCCAAGTCGCCAGCTGGGCCTAGAGGGCAGCCGCATGTCACCGAGCTGGGGATGTGTGTGAGGGGTGTGTCTGCTCCCACGGGTGCACCAGGAGCCAGGACAGGGACTGGGCCGTGCCAGGCGGGGATCCTGACCAGGCTGCCAGCCCGCAAGGGACTGGAAAAGTCAGACAGAGAGGCAGCTTTTGCGAGACCAGCGTGAAGCCCGGATGGTGTGTGGCCCGGTCCCAGCAGCAGGTGACGCAGAGCTGGCTCAGTTTACCCCTAAGTGGCGACTTCATTTCTTGGCTGTTGGTGTCAGGTTTTACCATAAAACATCCTGAATGAAATAGTTATTTCCTTTTGGGCCAAGAAGGGAACCGACGATGGAGAAGTTTCCTTCAAAAGATGAAAAGTCAACCAGTCAGTTCCTATTTTCTATTGTGGAAATGTGGGGTCTCTGAACACTGTGGTGGTTGAGCATTAAAAAGGAGTAGAGGAAGTTCATGGTCTTTAGGGCCCAGCCTCCTTAGTCTCTTTTTTAAGTTATGCGAGTCAGCCCATCAGCAGATGAACGGATAGACTGGTATTCCCATGCAATAGAATACTACTGTGCCGCAAAGAAAGATGAACGTGGGTCCTTCGTAGGGAAATGGGTCCCCCTTGAGACCTTCCTGTAAGTGCAAGAAATCAGACACACAAGTTTAAATATTGCATGATTTCTCTTATATGAGAAACCTGAAGAATAAACACAGGGTAAAATGAAACGTCAATTATCGGAAGCAGGGGGGATTTTGATCAAATGGGAAGGGGACTGAGAGATGGAGTGATGTGGCAGGGAGAGCAGGGGCTGGGCGTGGAGAAGGAGTGAAACTTCCTGCGGTGTCCCGAGTGTGACCACGTGCAGCAGATGCGGACTAACGACTAACTAGCAGGCTAGAGATGAGGGAGGCAGGAAGGAGGGAAGGGAAAGGGAGGGGGAAGGGAAAGGGAGGGGGAAGGGAAAGGGATGCGGAGGAGCTGGTGTGGTGCATACATTTTCCAGCTCTCCAGAGGTTTGTAAACACTGTCTGCAGCAACATGTACTAGTAAGAAAAGATGATGGGAAGAAGATGCAGAGTCCCACCCTGCCGGCTTTGACCCGCTCAAGTCCTTAAATATGGATCACGAATCATTAACCTGAGTAAGGAAATACTCTTAATGTGACAAATGCCATGTTGCTTAGCTCCAATAAAATCAGAACGGGAAAAAAGTTTCACAAGAGAAAAACCAGTCTTCCTGGCAAGCAGCAAAATAGGCCTCCTATTTCGGTGTCTTTGGCCCACAGTATTTGCAGCATTCCAAACCGTTTATAAATTGTAAATTTAAAAGGCCAGTGCAGCCCCACGCAGACCACATCCGACCCACTTCCACTGCATCAGACGCAGAAGCTGGTGTCTGTTGCAGCAGGAAGGGCAGCCAGGAGAACCCAGTGCTGTGCTGGAAAGGGCCTCGCCTCCCCGAGTGCCCTGGGGCAGCGGCAGGGGAGCTGTCAGATCGCTGGGGTGTGTGAGGGCTCTCTGAACAGGCTCCCTTTTGTTTATTTTTCGTGTTGCCTTCCGCCATGTGAGCCACTTGTGTATTTTTCCATCCCTTTCTTCCCATATTTTTTGTTTGTTTGTTTGTTTTTTGCGGAACTGGGGATTGAACTCAGGCCCTTGTGCTTGCCAGGCAAGCACTTATTCCACTGAGCTATCTCCCCAGCCCCACTTCCTGTATTCTTGACTCTGGGATTTTTCATGGCCATTGGTGCTTTTCTTTGCTTTCTCTGACTTCTGGAACAAGGCTCCCAAATTAGGTGTTCAGTTCTCAAATAGGAGCCAGCGCTAAACCTTTTAGAAAAGGTATATTCATAGTGAAAGATCAAAGTATGCCCATCGAGTAAATCAGCCACAGAACCACATAATACCAGCATCCCCCATGTGGGGTTATCTCTACTACTGCTGCCTTCGTGAGTCGATCATTTTATGTTAGGGCTGGCATTAACCCGGTGCCTTGCATGTACCAAGTAAAAGTATTCTGCTTCCGAGTTGGCTGGCCCTCTGTGGAAGAATGGCCATGTCAAAGGAAGCGCCTTGGTCAGGAAGAAGGGAGAGTTTGGGAGCCAACTGGAGAGCATGTTCTAACGTACTTGTTTTCTTTCTGGCGATGGCTGTTCCCCTGGGCAGGGCTGAACACTGTTTTGGCCCTGCAGAAGCAGATCTGGTTTCCTGGGCCCAGAAGGCTTGTAGCATACTCAGGGCTCAAAGCTTGTGCTGCCCATGCGAGACCCTGAGCAAACACAACTTTTTTCAGCTGCCCCAGTGCTCAGGTCATGTTAAGAGAGATGGGCGTCCGGCCTCCAGAGAGGCCAAGAACTCGGTCTTGTTTGCAGTTGTCCCAGAGACTGCTCTCTGTGGACTGAGCTTTTCTCTCCAGGCAGCAAACCACAGAAGCATCAAGAGTGCTCTTGCTCTTGCTGCCCTTCTGAGCTCATCGCATGGCTGTAGGTTGTAGCCAGCTTAGCACTTGAGCCTGGGCATACCTGAGGAGTGCTGGTGCGGGTTTGTGTGCGTGCATCTCGTCACCTTCTGAGCTGAATTGTACCCGATGGGAGCCCAGGTCCAGGAGCCCTCCAAGAAGCCAGGGATATGGGCCTCATGTTTAGAGTACCATCAGTCCCAACTGGGAAAGAAAGATACAGCAAAACTTAAATGGCTGAATGCAGACAGACATAAAGTAGGACAAGTGATGGCATGAGCTTGTCACAAGGAGAATATTTCCAGGAGAGGATGAATGCAGAGCAGTGCTTCTCTAAGTGTGGTGCCCCACCCCAGGAACTTGCTGGAAGGGTACCTCTTGGGCCCCACTCCAGACCCTGAGTCAGGTAGCCTTCTAGAGGATGCTGATGCACGCAGAGTTTGGGGACCGCTGACCGAGGTGAGTGAGGTAACATGAAAGCATCTGTGTCAGATGGGCCACGGGCCTGTCTTTCTTAGTGGCTGCAGCAGCTAGTGGCTGTGCTGATTATTTGCCATCTGCTAGTCACCGTCCTACATGTTTTACCTGTGTCACCGCCTCTGCTTCTCATTACAGCAGGTTATAGACAGATATAGTTCAGAGGAAGTCTGCAGTAATCTCAGCCCTGCAGCCAACTCTGGGGCTCCAGGCCTGTCCTATGTTTGTGCCACGCCTCAGTTTCCTTCTGTTAAATGGGCAATAAGGTCTGACCCAGCTATCTTGCAAGACTGCTAATGGATGACACAATTACACAACAGTGTGTATCCTTTCAGAAGTTAGATATGTTAAGATGATCCAATTTGATTTTAGGTCCCTTGTGTATAACCCTCAGAGGCTGGGTGAGGCTGTTTCTCCGCTGTCCATATGCTTCTTACTTTTATGGGGGAGAGGGGTGAAGTTACTGGATTACTACCAGAGCAACATCTTAGGACTATAATGGGCGCTCCTCATGCCACAGAATTTCAGTATACAAAAAGAGTGAGTCAGGCATTGTGACCCACACCTCTGTCCTAGCAACTTGGGAGGCTGAAACAGGCGCATCACTTGAGCCCAGTTCAAGGCCAGGCAGGGCCACATGACACACTCCCTCCAAAAAAAATTTATGGAAAGGAGGCAGGAGGAAGGCTACAGTCTGGGGAATGTGGCAAGGGGGGTGTCATGGAAAGAGAAGGGGTCCAGAAACAAAGCTGCAACACAGCAGTGTTGTGGGTGTTCCTTCCAGAAGGGTGGTACCTCTGGCTTGGGGCAGCCTCTCAAGGTCCTGTGGAACCTGACTCTGATAGAAGAGTTGTTGTCTCTTTCCAGAACTCTATTATGACCGTGGGAATCACCATGAATTTGTGTCCCTGGTGAAGGATTTGGCTCGGCCCGGAGAGATCACTCAGTCCCAGGCCTTTGAGTTTGAGTTCACCCACGTGGAGAAGCCGTATGAGTCTTACACAGGGCAGAATGTAAAGCTGCGGTGAGTGCCCCTCCCCCGTCGCAGAGCTAGCCCAGCATGGGCAAGGACTGAAGCTGGCCCTGCTCCTGAAGACCTCTGAGAAGGAAGGGTGTTATGGTGTGCCGGTAAATGTTTAACCATGGGCTTTGTGGGGTCAGAGCCCTCGGTGTGTAGCACCTGTCGATCTGTGTAGTGTAAGACACTGAAGCCAGTTTCCAAACACGAGTGTCTGTTCCATCGTGCCCGCACCGGGAGTGCGTTCCCTTCTCTGCCCAGTAGGGCAGCCATTCAGAAGCATCGAGCTTACGCTGCGCCTGGCCGCATACCGTGGCAGGCCGAGGCAGCCTGTGTTTGGAGCCAGCCTGCGCTGCGTAGTGAGTGCGCGGCTCGGCCTGAAGTACACAGCGAGGCCCTGTCTCAAGAAACCAAACCAAAAAAACCCAACCAAGCACAAAAAGTAGCATTGCGTTTCTCATGTATATCTCCTTTGTTTTAATGCAATTAATTATAAAGGCAATGTAATTAACTTTAAATAATAGCTGCATTTCATAGCCAGGTCATAAAGTTGTTGCACATGTGACCTTCAGCTTGGTTCCGATCTGACCCCAGCATGGCCTGGCTGAGCGTCAGCGGATACTGAGCCCTCGTCCAGCTCTGCTTCAGCAGCTTGTGAGCTTGGGCTCCATGACTCAGCTTTCTCACTTGAAAAGCGAGTAATGTACTTAGATTCTGGTTGCCTTCTCCATCTTTTGGGCTTGACAAGAAAATGAAATGCAACATAGTAAAACAAAGTCTCTAAAAATTACATCTCTGCACACCCTGGTTTATAGCAGCGCATTTTGTAATAACTAAATCTTGGAAGCAGCATCTATTAACCTTCCACAGATGGGTGGGTAAAGAAGATGGAATACTACTGTGCCTTAAAGAAGGATAAACTTGAGGTATTTGTAGGCAAATGCATGTATCACAAGACCATGACGTTAAGTGAAATAAGTCACACCTACATGTTTAAATATCACATGATTTCTCTTACATGAGAAACTTAAAATACAAAGAGCACAATAAAAGGGGATAAGAAGTAGAGTTCTTCAAATGGGAAGAGAAACAAGAGATGGAGAGGGAGGGGCCAGGGAGATAGATCGGCAGTCTAGTGCTGCGCGGCAGGCTCAAGGACCTGGCTTGATCCCCAGTACCATATGCCGTGCCGGCCCCGTGCCTTTCTGGCCACTGAAACCGGGCATGGCGGTGCATGCCTATAATCCCATTGCTGGGGAGGCTGAGACAGGAGGATCACTAGGAGTTCGTGCTGTGTAGCAAGGCCCTGTACCAAATAAATAAATGAATCTTTTACAAAAAGAGGTCTGGCCAGATAGCTCAGAGGATTAAAGCGCCTGCTTAGGCAGACACAGGGACCAGGGTTCAATCTCTGGCATGCCATCCTATCCCTGCCCCTGGGGCATGCTGAGACTGTGGTGGCGTGTGCCTGTTATCCCAGCACTTGGGAGGCTGAAAACAGGAGGATCACTACGAGTCCGATCTGTGTAATGAGACCCTGTATACCCTGTACCAAATACTTAAAAGAAAAACTAAAAAGAGATAGAAGGGGAAAAGGATTATAAATAAAAATTGAAGAAGAAAACAGAAACAGCTTTTGCAAATTGGAAGGGGATCAAAGAATTAAGATATGTTACGTGCATGTAGAAGCGCCGCATGATAAAGTGTAATCATTATGTGCTACAAACATGTATTAATAAAAAAAATTAGGGGACTTTGCTCGGATTGCTGAGAGGCCGAGTCAAGAGTTCTGGAGCCCTCGCACCCCGGGCAGGATTGGTCCCCTGAGGGTGGCTCAGGAGGAGGGTGGCAGGCTTCGCAAGGTGCTGCAGCAGGTTGGGGTTGCCCACAGCATCACAGACCTGTCCCAAAAGCTCCAGTTCGATGATTTCTGGGCCCCCAACTATGACCAGCTGCAGGTCCGGGGCTTCCTGCAGCTGCGTGGAGTGGGTGGGACCCGAGGATGCTGGAGCATGCCCGGGCCCGCGGCCTCTACCAGCAGCTCAGCCTCTGCACGCTGGGCCAGGAGCCTCTTCCCAGCCCTGAAGGGACCTATGACACGGTGCTGATGGTGGGTGCCCTCAGCGAGGGCCAGGTGCCGTGCGCTGCCATTCCAGAGCTCCTTCGTGTCGCCAAGCCAGATGACACCAGGACCAACCCATCTAACCTTCCATACAAGGAGAATCTGGAGACCACCCTGGTTGGGCTAGAGCAAACTGGGCTGTGGGAGTGCTTGGTGACCGCTGGGAACTGGCCACCTCCAGCCTCGAGGCCAAGAATGGCTTCATCTCCGGCATCATCCACCTGTAGCAGAAGAGGGCTTGAGGCCTGGGCCCCACCTCCAACCAGCTATGACCTTCCATGCCCCATTGCTGCCCCTCTGGAATGCTCTTCCTATTAAAGGGACTACCAGCAGAGATGAAAAAAATAAATAAATAAAATAAAATAAAAAAATTAGAAACCAATGAACACAGGGCTGCTAGCGTCCCTGAAGTTCTAAGCTCCATCCCTGGCACCGCATGTGGTGTAGATAAGAAACACATTGCAAGTACATGGTGTTACTTTTACTGCTCCAGTCTTGGGAACTTGGACCATAGAGACTGATGCCAAAGCTTCTGGGGTAAAGTTCCACAGCAGCTATAGACTGTTAGATTTAATTGCAGAATTATGCAGTATGACTGAGACAAAGCACTCTGCTTCATCCCAGGTCATGATGCTAGTTTCCTAAGATCAGCTTGCTTTTTTGTTTTGTTTTTTTGTTTCCTGTTTTGGTTGTTTGACCCAGCATCTCACTATATAGTTCAGGCTGTCCTTGAACTCACAGCAGTCCTCCTGCCTCAGCCTCCTGGTGCTGGAATTAACCGTCATGCACCATAGTGCCCAGCAAGATCGCTTGTTAGCACCTTAAGGCCTGCACTGGGGTGGTGCCGACTGCTGCTCCCTTCCCTTCTTGGTTTCTCCCTTACATCAGAAAGCGTTTGTGGTTCTTCATACGTCCGTGCAGTGAGACGCAGCATATGGCTGTGCTCCCTACCGGCAGCGCTGTTTCACTGCCGTGTCACTCGGTGAAGCGACGGTGAGGGTTAGGTAATCATCACCTAAGCTTGGCTGTGGGATTTATTAATTTTTTTCACAGCAGATTTGCTTAAATATTTTTATGTCAGAAAGAAAGGTATTGGAAACAGTATGGTGAGTTTTCAAAAACATAACGGGGCTGGGGGTGTAGGCTCAGTGATGTTGATCAGTGTGCTTAAAATCCACAGTTCGTCCTTTTGTGATAGGACAAAGTGCCCTGAAAACTCACTGCCTTTTAGTGTATGACAGAACTACCTTCCTGTTTGTAAGAATTCACTGCATGGAGATACGTTTTATTCCTTTACTGAGGGACGCTTCCCTTACTGGACTCAAGCCCTGCTCTCTCTCGCTCATTCACCCCTTCTCCACACTCTCTTAAATGTCTAGTTACTGTATGACTGAGCCACTTCAGGGTAGGTATTTAAAGGAACTGAAGACAAGCCTTATTTATATACCCTTGTTTCAGGTAGCACTTGGTATAATAATTAAAGAATGGGAGAGGTCACTCAAGATGGTGGACATCATTTCAAGGAGAAGGAATTACTTTTTGTACTGTTTTGAGGGGGGAAAAAGGCACTGGTAGCGAGGCATGCCTGTAACCCCAGCTCTCTGGGAAGCTGAGGCAGGAGGATGGCAAGTTCAAGCCCAGCCTGGGCAACTTAGCATGACTTTATATTAAAATAAAAAATCAGGGGGAACTACCTGCTCGGGCTCCCCTCCTGTCCCTCTCTCGGGACAGGAGCTTTCTTTCTCTCAATAAATATATTCTGCTCATTAAAAAAAAAAAAAATCAAAATGGGGCTGGTGAAGTAGCTCCCTGCAAAGGTCCTGGGTCAGTCCTCAGTACCACACACACTCACACACACAAAAGAAACAAGGAAGCCTACTGGGAGGCCACGCATTCTTTTTTCCTTCCAGAAGAGCAGTTTCTGTTGGGGGGATAGTGGTTAGTCATGGCTACGGAAGAAGATGCAGCTGTCCATGTAGTACCTGTCATGCGAGACCTGTCTCTGAAGAAAGGCCCAGAAGCTGGCAGGCCAGGACGGACGGCCTGTAGAAGAGTTTTGGGATTGAGCTTGAGACTTAGTAGGTGCAAAGGAAGAAAATGTTAGCTGTAAAGAGGCAGAATATTTTGGGAAAATTTGAAAAGTAGAAGAATCAAGGCCCTAGACCAGAATTAGAATCATGTGGGAAGCTTTGAATACTATTATGTCACTCGACAAACAATTACATGTTTATGTTCATAGGTATCAGGACTTTTCAGTCCTTTGATTCTAACGTGTACCCAGGTTGAGAGTATTTGTGCCAGGTTTTAAGAGGAATGCTATTGAAAGATGCAGTGAAACATGTAAAACTTAGCATGGGTAAGAAACAGCACAAAGCAGAGAGGGAGAAAATTATGAATCTTGAGATGGAAGGCCTTTGTCTTTTTAGTAAAGGGTACTATCTTCCACAGACAGGGAAACCTGGAACCTGAGCAATTAAAGAAAGGTTAGATACATATGTCTTGGCCAGTGTGACAGACATTACTGAGATGAATAAAAAAGATTGCCAAGAAGTAATCAGTGCCTTTTTGCTCCTGTCCAGAGACTGCCTGAGACCAAGGGCAGCAGAGTAATTAACTTTGCAGAAGACATTTCAAGGCAGTCTAACATTAAAACAGTGGCATGGCTACTGTTGGGTCTTTTAGCCAGGTTTATGTTGAGAACAAAGCAAAGAGCCCAGCAGAATGATTCAAAATGTGAGTTTTGCCAGAAAGAAAGCTCCATTAAAGTTGTGGCCTGCAAAGATGAAACAGAAGAAATCTGTTGCTGAAAAGTCTAGCAAGGAAAAGCCAAGTATTTCAGAAGAGACAACCAAAAAGATGGCCTGAGGAGTCACAAGCACCAGCAAGCCGGGTGGAGCGGTGGTGCATACCTGTAATCCCAGCACCCAGGAGGCTGAGGGAGAAGGGTTGCTGTGAGTTTCTAGGCCAGCTTAGGTTACGTAGTGAGTTTAAGGCCAGCCTGGATACATAGGGAGACCTTGTCTCAAGAAGAAGAAACAACCAGCAGAGCTGCAGTTGTAGCGAGTGGCTGAAGCTGGAAATGGGTCATATGTGTGGGGACAAGACAAGGCCAAACTGCCTGAAGCAATCAAGTTACCCCAATTCTGAGAAAAACATCTTACCTGAGACAGTTCCAGCCTTTAGTTGCTAGGCAACCCTGTGCATGATACTGACTTTGTAAAGAGTATAGATACGTGCTCGTACAGTGCTTGTGCAGGTCCTCTTCTCCCTTCTGGAAAGTGGCTTCCATCTGACCTCAGCTTTCATTTCTTGTCTATTTTTAAAATCTCTCCATCTTTCTCCGGGACCGTGGAGAACTGAGCAGGTCATGGCATCCTGCCCTTGCAGTTTCAGAGTTGCAGAGATGATAAAAAGACTTTCTCTTAAGAAGGAAAGCCCCAGAGCGCCGCGTTCCCAAATGGCAGCAGCTCTGTAAGCTATTTCTCGGGATGCGGTTCATGTGCACTAAACTAATACAGACAGAGCAGGAAGAGCCCGCATAGTGCTCGAACTGGCAGCAGACCTCGGCATCGTCCGTGTGTGCTGGCCTACGTGCATGCAGAATACAAGAGTTGCGGGCTCAGGAAGGTGCCGGCCCGATTGCAGAAGCAGGCGAGGAGGCCAGGCAGTTACCTCTGAGATGGCAGTGGATAAAGCTGAGTGTGAAGCCAGTGGTGTAGTAGAGACCTCAGAAGTTTGGAGAAGCCAGAAATGTGGATCGTCTGAGGAAAACTGCAAGGAAGGAGCAGAGCCAGCGCCACAGG